>LBNU01008282.1:3580-51180 GCA_014162995.1 Artemisia annua
GCTAGACTTCATCCTAACACATAGCTCATGCAAGACTTCAATACTTGATGTGACAACACTCATTAAAAGACCTAAGTCACATCAACTTAGCTATGCATTGATTCATGTCAAGTTAAACATAAAATACTTTTATGAAAAACTATTTCTAAAGCTTTCATTTAAACAATATAAAACAAGTTCATGTTAAAATAGAAATGCAAAGCTTAGTTATATAAGACTTAGAAACTAAAGTGATGTTTTATTACAAGCTAAAGTTTGTATCTTGTCATTAACAAAACTTAGCAAAGATCGTTAAAATATAAATAACGTTTTTAGGCGATATTTGTATTAACACTTTGATTTGGATCTCGAATTTGATTTAGGGTTTAATTTGATTCAGGGTTTCGTTTTGAATTTGGGTCTTTATTCGGATTTCAAAATAAGCAGAAACTAATACACCGGAGACACCAGAACTATTAGAGGTTAGACGTTGGATTTCGAAAGGAACAGAAACCTATGAAACGTGTTGGTTTTGGTTTTAGAAACTAAATCGAAACCTAACACTAGAACCTAAACCTAAATCTATGAAGGGTTTATTGATTTAACTCTTGAATTATTAGTTTTTTTTGGGTAAAAATTCGTTACAACCGGTAAATTTATAACTCCATAACAGTTAGGTACATAGGATGTGAGTGAATCTCACATCTCAACATCATTTTCACCATATTAAAAACATCAAAAGGATTTGAAATCACAGTTTTTGTACCACTGGAACTAGCCACTTGAATTATTAGTTAGCGTCTTGAAGGGTTTCATTATGATTTCAGGTTTTCATCCTATAATCATCTTGATTACGGGGTTTCATTTGATTCAGGGTGGCGGTGGCAAGGGTGAAGGGTGGTGTTGGCTGCTATAGTGGTGAAGGGGGCGAAGGTGAAGAATGAAGGTGAAGGGGGTGAAGGTGAAGAATGAAGGTGAAGGGGGTGTTTCGTAATGTATTTAAACTTGTTGAAGTATTATATTATAAGACTTAGACATCTATGTGGATTTTGTTTGACGTAAAAAAAATATATGAAAAAACAAAATAATAACTTGTTACTTAGCAGGTCACTCGGTACATGAAAGAGTTAAGTATGAGATTTCAAATAATATAATAATAATAATAACTGACTATGTACAAACGTATGAAGCGACAAATTAGATACACTTTTGTGTAATTAGCACTTTTTTTTTACTGAGTTAGGGTATGTTTGTCAAAAATAGATGTTGCTGGTGCTGATGCTGGTGCTGATGCTGGTGCTGTTGCTGGTGCTGTTGCTGGTGCTGGTGCTGATGATGAAAAAGATTAAAATTGTAGCTGTTTTTTTTGCAGTAGTGCTGGCGCTGTTGCTGAAAAAGATTAAAATCAGTTAATTTATGAAAAATAATCTCCATAATCTTTTAAAAGCTGGTTCTGATAACTTATTTTTTGGGAACTTATTTTTCTAAAATAATTCATAATCTTAGTTTGCCAAACAAAGATTATTTTTTGATCAAAGCTTATTTTTCAAAAAAATAATCTTAAGCCTCCATAATCTTCCATAATCTCTCGCGCCAAACATAGCCTTAATATGCCCGTAAGATATGAATTTTCAAAAGAGCACGAAGATTGTCATCTCATTAAAATAGTACTCTACTTGTGTAAGAATAGAATTCTTTTCAGACAAAGGAATTTTTTTTTTTTAAATGGCCAATTATTCTCAATTAAATTACGAATCTATTTATGATATTTTGAATAGTTACTTCCAAATAAAATAATGCTCCTATTATAACAAAACAATTAAATTGAGATAGCTAAAGAAATATAAAAAGGTTACACTTAGAGCATCCCCAATCGTAACATGAGTTATACAATAACTCAGCGCCACGTCAGCTTTAACACAATAACTCAACACTTTAACTCAACACCCACATCAATAACTCATCAATAACTCACAATAACTCAACTTTTCATATATTTTCAATTTCAACCTTAAACTNATGACAAGGCAGCTACATTTCCGAGATATTCCTTGGAAGAATGAATGAAATTTAGTTGTTGGACATTGAGTAATTTTAAGAGTTATAATGACTCTCTAATGCGTACTTGTTCCACATTCTAAAACAGTTACTCGTATTTTACGCATCTTTATATCTGTTAGAAGCTATAATAAACAATTTGTGTTATCATGGCTTGGAATTGTTGCATCAAGTATCGAATACAATCTTTATTTCTTATGATAATTTTGTGTTTGTTTGTAGTTTGGTTATGGACTTTGAACTTATATGCATATGATGCTTACGTATTTTGTTTTGAAATGGTATCACAATGACCCTTTGAAAGGGTTTTGCTTACATATAGGATCGTTAAATGTTTGCTGTTCATATAGTGTACGCTTGGGATTCTAATTCAACTTGCCAATTGGTTTCTTTTAATTGTACACAAAGTGTAATAAATTGTTGCCTTCAATGTAACTAATAAACATTCCATCCTTCTATCTTGTTTTAGCTACGCAAGTAACGCAATCTCATTCTAGATCAACAATGGGTGGTAAAGATAAGGAGTACAAAGTTACCAAAGCTGCTATGTCAAAGGGAATCGTTGCAACAGCTCGTGAGTATAACCTTCCTGGATCAGTTGTGGAAGACATGGTTCTCCAAAAACTGAAAAACCATAGAAAATCTATAAAAGTCCAGCAAGACGCTATAAAACTCCATCAAGACGCTATAAAACTCCACCAAGACTCTACAAATCTCCATCAAGACGCAATAAGAAAACGCCAAGACTCTATAAAACTCCAGCTAGACTCTATCAAATTCCATGAAAAGTCTATATTTACCCTAGAGAGTCTTGTTCGAGACTATTATGAAATGGATTTGCCGAGGAAGTATGGAGATAATTTTCTAGACCATATCTTAACGATTAAAACAATTGGAATCAAAGCAACGGCTGATCATTGGGGATGGCAAGAGTTCAGGGTGATTGATCAACTTGTAGACTATATCAACTCAAAGAAAACTCGAATGGAGAAACTAAGGAAGACCCTTAACGACAAATCAATAAATTTGGAGAGTGATGATCAAGACTCACAAGCGTTAACTGAAAAAGAAGAAATGGACTTTCGATCTCAAGTCATGTATCGAGTCAGATTTAATAACGTCAATTATGTTGCCAGGTTGACTGAAAAATATTCAATCGAGTATGTGGCTACTCTCTTAGAAGCTGAAGAAACAGATGTCATTAATTGTGTTATAGAATATATCAAGTTCGTGGAGCATTTAAAAAAAATGGTACCAACAGGGGTGTTCTTTAAACAGATTTAAAGGCGCCCGACTCAATTTGATTACGGTTATTTGGTTCTAACCGGAACTATCAAGTTGGTTTTTGGATTGGATTTGGGTATAGAAATTAGGATTCGGGCCACCCAGAAACCGATACTAATTGTATAAGTTCGTTTTCAATAGGTATTGATAGTTCAGGTGGTTGTTTGTAGAACAACTTTGAAAGTTGCATTCCTTAATTCCATCAATCCTTTCTATAAACCATATCATTTTTGTTTGTTTTTTTCTATTTGGTGGTTTGCTAACTTCTTCTAGTTTGTTTACATTGCGACTTCAGTTCAAGTGCTCAATACCTCCCATAATCACATTACATTTACTCATTTATATTTTAGTGTTGTTGATGATGTTTTCAGCAATAAATTGGAAGTTAGATAAATAAAATTGCAGTATGAAATATTGTACTTGAGAGTTGCCTATTTCGCGTATTCGAGTTTTTGGGCCCCAAACAGTTTAACATGGGGGTCAAGGAGTACAAAGTTACGAAAACAGCTATGTCTAAGACTCTTAAGGGAAATCGTTGCGACAGCTCGTGAGCATAAGCTTCCTAGATTGATTGCAGAAGACATGATTTATTTCTACAACGCAAAGAATTGTCGAACGGAGAAACTATTGAAGATCCTTAACAACAAAGAATGTTTGGACAGTCATTGTAGTTAAATATCTTTCGACATTATTGGTTTTTGATCTTTACACTATAGATCCATCACACCAATTCATTGCTTTTATGCAAATGAGCTACATTCACATAAACCAAACCACAATGCAAAAAAGAGCTAAGGATGCAGAACACAAAATATAAGCAGCAAACATGGAAGTCTGTAATTAAATTAGACAAAATTCCAAACATCCCTTAATCCACTGTAAAAAGGTCATTATTAAACTGCTAAAGAACCAAAACTGGTCTGCCCAATAACTCAGATAAATGAGCCATAAGTCTCCTTATTAAGCTTGGCCAGCTCTTGCCCAGCAACTCCCGCCTTCTGCAAGATCAATGAAACAATTGAACAGTAAGAAAAAGTTACCACAACAGTAAACATCATCCAATAAAATGGCAAAAAACAGAAAACTGGATGAAAAATGGAAATCTTTTAAAACGAAACATTCTTTAACATCATCCAATAAAAGCAGCCTATGGAGTATGGTCTTTTATACAAAGGGGATAGCTTAGCTACACCATGGTGTAGCCAACTTAGCTACACAAATACATCAATTTGAGGTATAAAACATCAAATTTTATGCCCGTTTAACATCATAAATCCATTTCCACTCTAAAATATCTTAGAACTAACATCTATCATTTACATTTACACTAAACTAGTTATTGTTGCAAATGTATGATGTTAGTAGCAAGTTTAGGATGTTAAGATGACATCATAATTGGGGTTTTATGATGAAAATGGCATTCTGGTGTAGCTATGTCGGCTACACCCTTGGTGTAGCTAAGATTTCCCCTTATACAAAAGTCATAAGCTAGTTTAGTAAAAAGTCAAAGAAGAAAAAACTAACCATTTACGAACACCATTCTCGAGCATTCTGAAACATCTTCAACCATGGGCTAGGGCCTTTCTTTTCAACATCCCAATGCTTTGGATACCATGGATACTGCCACATCAAGAAACACCGTTCAGGATGAGGCATCATAGCAAGATGCCGCCCATCAGGTGAACATATAGCCGCCACACCTAAAGGAGAACCATTTAGGTTAAACGGGTATGTTTCTGTCGGTTTCCCATCATCGTCACAGTATCTAACCGGAGCTAAGTTTGAAGACAGAATTTGATCAAGAATTCCATTATCGGGGAAATGGGCTTTTCCTTCCCCGTGTGCAGCCCAAACACCTAATGTACTACCTTCCATGCCTTTAAACATTATTGCTGGCGATTCTTCAATTGTCACACTAGTGAACCGACATTCAAACCGACCCGATTCATTGTGTATAAATCTGGGCTGAGTCGGGTCTCCACCAGAGCCCATGACTCCACCAACTTGTGGGCCCGGGATCCACCCTAACAGAGCCATAAGTTGGCACCCGTTACAAACCCCAAGACTAAAGGTATTCGGACGGTTATAGAATTCTTGAAACTGATTTAACAAAGACTGATTAAACCGTATAGATGCACCCCAACCTTTTGCGGAACCGAGAACATCAGCATAGCTAAACCCACCCACAAAGACAATTCCGCGAAAATCTTTTAGCGAAACAGACCCATCAAGAAGATCCGACATTGTAACATCCCAAGGTTCAAAACCCGAAGCAAAAAACGCGGCCGACATTTCCCGGTCACCGTTGCTACCCTCTTCTCGAATCACTGCCACTTTTGGTTTTGTGAGGGAATGCATGTAATTGTCACCAGTAAATCTTGGAGTAAAAGATAAATTCCATGCGGGTTCGTGTCGATTCTTTAATCCCTCTTGTTCCAAGGTTACAGTGGCTTCCAAGCTTTGTTTTTTTTCAAGATGGAAACTTGTTTCTTCCCAAATATCCCTTAGATCGGTGGTTTTTTCATCTAAATGTTTCATTCCATCAACTTCTAATTTTATCATTGGTTCTGAAGTTACTTTACCAATTATTTCAGCAAATACGCCACGCTTTTCAAGAATTGTTGTCACCTTATCAAGATTTGCTTTGCTGATCTCAAGAACAAGACCAAGTTCCTCTGAGTATAAGGTTTCAAATATGCTTTTTCCTTGTGAATTTAAGTTCATCTGAACACCACAATTACCAGCAAAAGCCATTTCAAGAACGCTGACAATAAGCCCACCATCACTGATATCATGACCAGCTGAGATCAACTCGTCTGTAAGAAGATCTTGAACAGCATCAAAAACTGTTTTCAGATAAGGAACATCATCGACATCGGGACATTCATCCCCAATTTGGTCAAACACCTGCACACAATAGACAGCATACGATGAAATTCAAGACTGTATAAACTTAATATCTGAAAGTTCAAAGGGGTTGAGTCGACTGCTAAAACTTTCCTTAGAAAATAACTAGCATATAAAATAACACATTACAAAGACTACATTTATAAGGGCTTCTTTCAGATCGTGTAGTACGCAACAAGTACCATAGTTTTTATGTATCCCCAATTACACTTGTTAACACACTGCTTGATCTTTTGCAATTTATGTCTTAGATTTGTAGGTGACTAGGTATAATAAACATGTAATTTGGGTTGATTTTCTACTGATTCGATGTTGTTAAAGTGGACTGTAAATTAAGGCAAGTATCAATGTGTATTACAGTATTCTACACTGCTGATAAAACTAGTTTACTTTGCTACGCTATTCAAAAATACGTGTTTGCTGCCCTACATACAGACCTCGTTGGCCCGTTTCTTTTTCTTTAGTTTACTTGTTGCTACCCTGCTAAAATGCCCTCTGATATGTTTCACTCACGACTCCAGTATATATCAAGGCACTATTTCACTTAAATGCTCTAAATTAACCTTCAGATACCAAACTCCAATCGTCCACAATTAATGAGCAATATCAGCTGAATAAGTACATTTTAGAAGATTCAAGATTCTAACCACTTGACTGTACTTCTAGTGACTTTTAATAGTTCTATTAACGTTTAAATTATTCAACTTGCAAACAAAATGTAGACACGTTTTCACATGAATGGTACCTGGGCGAGAGCAGATCCACCTAAACGTCTTTTTCCTTTAGCCAAATCAATATGAACCAATATACCATCATCTTTAAGCTTCAAATCGGGTGTCACAGTTTTGGTTATATCAGGACACGTAACATAAGCACTAACTACAAGATTCCCGGGAGCCTTAACAACTTCACCAGAAGCATGAGCCGCCATTGAAAGACTATCTTTACCACCATCAACAGCAATACCAAGTTGAATCATAGCATCTGATAAAGCAATAGCAGCATCGTACATTGCTGCACCTTCACCATCAAGTTTAGCGGCATACATCCAATTCACACTTGCTTTAACATCACTCAAAGATGTAACTTTAGCCCAAACAAGATTTGTAAGTGCTTCACCAACCGCCAAACGCGCCATTGCTTTTGGATCCAACAGCCCTTTAATTGGTTGTTCACCAATAGCACACGCACCACCAGTGTAATCAGTAAATGTTTGAGCTATAACCGCTACGTCAGCAAGTGGAATCTGTAAGGGGCCTACGGTTTGTTGCTGAGCTACAAGACCCGTCACACATCTGTCAACTTTGGTTGTCAAGTACCTCTTAGAGCCGATTGATAGTAATCTTAACACCCTTTTCAAAGAATCCATTAATGTGATCCCAGGGGCAATTTCGAGGGATTCTCGTGTGTCTTCCACACGATGAAATTCGAATGTTTTCTGAGGCATGTCACCGAGAACTTTTTCGAGTTCAAGATCGACAGCTGGTGGTTTTTTGGGATCACGACTGTCGACTAAACGAACATAACCTTCACCGTTAATGGTCCCAATAACCGCCATTGAAACCCGTTCTCGTTTACATATCGACTCCAAAAGCTCACGGCTTTCAGCATTCACCAAGATTGCATCTTGTTCTTGGTATTCCGCTCCCCATATCTCCAAAACCGACATAGTATGATCACCAACCACAATAGACCTGATGTCGATTGTAGCACCTTGTGGGTATATAATCTCTTTAACAACATTACAGTTACCACCCGCACCCTGATCGTGTATGCTAACGATCGGGTTATTTTCACCCATTTCAATACATGCACGAACAACACGATACAACTTTTGTGACATCTCAGCATCACCACGCTGGACAGCATTAAAATCCAGCTCAGCATCATTCTGACCACTAACCATACTCGATGCTGCACCTCCCCCCATTCCAATTCGATAAGCAGGACCACCGATTTTCACAACTAACATCCCAATATCGGGCTCGCCTTTGGTTATATGGGTATGGTCGATTTGTCCAATACCAGCACTAAACATTATCGGTTTTATCCATTCTCGCCTCTCCCCATTCGGTAGTCTCATTCCAAAGTTCCTCACGTACCCCTGAATCATCGGCTCCCCGAATTTGTTCCCGTAATCCGATGCACCGTTACTAGCTTTAATAAGAATTTCCAGCGGTGAAGCAAGATTTGATGGATATTCAAAAGACTCGTCTTCCCATGGAGCATACCCGCCTTCAATATAAAGATTCCCAACACAATAACCAGAAGTTGAAGCAACGACAAAAGAACCACGACCCGTTGCGTGTGTATCCCTAATACGCCCTCCAGCACCCGTTTCTGCGCCAGGGAACGGTGCAACTGCACATGGGAAATTATGTGTCTCGGCTGTAAACAGAATATCAAGATCACGTGGAGTCGGGACTAAAGGTGATGTCAAACCCGGTTGACTCGGCCGTAAAGGGTTGGCCAAAAATCCTTTGATTGCACTCGAATTATCTTTAAACCCTATAACAGAATTGTTCGGGTTTGCCTTTAAAGTATTCTTCACAATCTGCATTAACGTCTGATCCATCGGTTTACCATCTACAACAATCTTTCCGGTAAAAAACCAATGCCTGCTATGCTCACTATTCGACTGTGCAATATCAAAAAGCTCAACATTTGTCGGGTCGCGTTTAATATCATCTTTAAACAGCCTAGTGTAATACTGTAAATCTTGTTCATCAAACGCTAACCCCATTCGTTGGTTAATCTCTTCCAACGCCTTACGCCCCTTTTCCATAACGGGTACATAATAAACCTCTTCCGGAACAATACTTGTTTTAAAAGACACAAGCTTTTCAGGGTAAACACATTCGGTCATTCGATCATGCACCATTGCAGCAAACTCAGCAATTTGACTCTCTGAAAGTGGTCCACTTCCGCGTTTCACGTACAAAAGATACCTTCTCGACAACTCCATTCTATTAACTTCCGATAACCCACAAGCCTTACATATCGACACAACATTTGCAGACCACGCTGTAGTAAACGACAACCTCGGCCCAACTTCAACCACAACAGTTTCATACCCGTCTTTCGTCTCCTTAGCTACAAAACTCTCCTCCCCAATATTCTCCGGCTCATATGTTTCTTGCAAAAGCCATTTCAGCACCGCAACTTTCTCTTTCGACAAATTCCCATCAACCCCAATATTAAAACATTTCTCCGTTTTCAGCCCCACAATCTGATCCGATATCTTAGCCTGAACCGACTTAAGCAACTCCTCACTCTTATTCTCTTGCAAAAAAGGCGTCCTATAAAAATGTATCACTTTTTCCTTAACCACATTCTCAACATCACCTACTTCTGTATCTACCGATAAAACCGCCTTAACTTTTGAGGCATTTCGCCTAACACCTTTGCTACATATTCGAGCTGACCCATTCTTTTTTCGAGATGACCCGAAGAGCAAATGCGTATTTCTACTTTTTGGTAACGGTTTCGGCAAGAAGAAATTACAATTATTTGAACCCTGAAATTTATATCAATACAAATTAAAACTAATCAAATACTATCATTTTAACTATTGAAAAAAGCAAATGTTTCGTCCAAAATATATTTAAATGATCAAATTTGCTACTACTAAACAACGCTAAAAGAGCAATCATTCAAATACTCGTGTAATTTTCATTAAGGGGGCGTTTGGATTAGCTTATTTTTTTCAGGCTTATGAGCTTATTTGAATTTGAAAAAGCTCATAAGCTCTTTTTTCATTAAGGGGGTGTTTGAATTAGCTTATTTTTCAGGCTTATGGGCTTATTTGAATTTGAAAAATCTCATAACCTCATATTTTTCGGCTTATCTAGTTAAGCTTATATAAGCCGAAAAAAGAGAGGTTATGAGCTTTTCCAAATTCAAATAAGCCCATAAGCCTGAAAAATAAGCTAATCGAAACACCCCCTAAAACCTTAACAAATCTGCTCATGCATTTTTTATGAAAAAACTGCACCTTTTTAAACCAATCAAGAAACTTTATAAAAAAATAAGCTAATCCAAACACCCCCTAAAACCTTATCAAACTTGGTCATGCAGAAAAAAAAAAAAAATTGCACTTTTTTATACAAATTAATAGACTTTATAAAAAAATAAAGAAAACCCAATTGAAATAAGCACTTACTTGTAAGGATTGAGCTGCTTTGATATCCAAAGAAGCCATTATTGCATGTATGAGAGTTGAACTGCAAAGAATAAAAAGATTGGATTTTTATAAAATTTTTTGATTAATGAGATTGAAATAATGAGATACAAATATATAAAAAGGGTATAACCTGCAAGTGAGCGAGCGATGATCGGAGGTGGCTGTTGTTGGGGACTGAGTGAAACGACAGAGATACTTGAAATGACAACCAGGGTTTTAGGGTTGAAGTGGGTTACAAATTGGTCCTTTGAGTATTTTGTATTAGTATTATTGCTTCTCATTTTTGTTTATTTTTCACTTTTACAATGTGTTGTCGAATATCACTTAAAGAAAAAAAAGTGAGGAAAATGAAATGAAACAAAGAAATTTGTGTTCTCAGGTATCACTTAAGTTGGGAAAAGAACTGAAAAATTAAATTGATTTGATTAATTTTGAAGTAAAATATTTTTTCTTAAAATTTATATTGAAAATGCTACTAAAAAAACTTAAAAACTGATCAATATAATGTCCATTTTAGTTTGAACTTTGAAACATGTTTTTTTTTCCCCTCAGGTTTTCTAGTAGGGTGAGACTTTGACCAAGATCTATAAGGCTTAACCGTGTATTATGTAACATTTTCCAACCTTTTTCCTGATTACTCTCAAATGTGTGCGTACCTAATGAAGTTTGAAACTAAGACCTCTTGTCAAGATAATCGTGAAAGCCAAGGATTATAACTTGGTGAGGGCTTCACTTCGATATAAAAAGGTGATAGTAAACATGTGTTTAAACAACAAAATACACTATGTTAGTCGATCTTGTTTTAAAAACAAACAATGAGTAGCAATTTTAACAGATTATATGTACAACTTAAATAACACATACGCACCAAAAAATAAATAAATAAATAAATTATAAACAAAAATGTAATGGCCATATGTATTAATACTAATCCGTTGTCTTACACATTTCTAATTAAAAAACTTGGTTTAGAACACTTTAACGCCGTCAACTTTTTATAAGTTTACGAGTTAGATTATTTAACGTAGTTGCAGTTTAAGGTTTAAAGAATTACTGGATCACAAACAAACAAGTTAAAAGCTACAAAGCACATATATCGTTTGATTGTTTACTCTAACTCTAACAGGTAGATAGATGGCGCATGAGCAACCAGGGACGGAGCCAGAAACAAATATGACCGGGCGCACAAATTTTTTTGAACCGTAACATAATAGAGTTAAAAAGTGGATTAAAACGAAGATTTCATTAAAACGATAACTAAATGGACATATTAACATAAACACTAGCGACACATTTTGATGCACCGGGTGCATTTAAGATACATTTAGGAAAAATCGTTAATTTTTTCAAAAATTAACACTAGATCGAAAAAATCCATTGGGTGCACGTGCACCTGCGGGCACCCCCTAGCTCCGTCCCTGTGAGCAACTAAATTCACTGTAACAAATTATTAAGCTGATGTTTATGAAAATTATTGGGCTGACTAGGAGTGGCTTACTGATATCTTAGCCTGAACCGACTTAAGCAACTCCTCACTCTTATTCTCTTGCAAAAAAGGAGTCCTATAAAAATGTATCACTTTTTCCTTAACCACATTCTCAACATCACCTACTTCTGTATCTACCGATAAAACCGCCTTAACTTTTGAGGCATTTCGCCGAACACCTTTGCTACATATTCGAGCTGATCCATTCTTTTTTCGAGATGACCCGAAGAGCAAATGGGTATTTCTACTTTTTGGTAACGGTTTCGGCAAGAAGAAATTACAATTATTTGAACCCTGAAATTTAAATTAATAAAAATTAAAACTGATCAAATACTATCATTCAAATACTTGTGTATTTCTCACTAAGGGGGTGTTTGGCTTAGTTTATTTTGCAGGCTTATGAGCTTATTTGAATTTGAAAAAACTCATAAGCTCTTTTTCATTAAGGGGGTGTTTGGATTAGCTTATTTTCCGGGCTTTTTAGCTTATTTGAATTTGAAAAACTCATAAGCTCTTTTTTTAATCAAGGGGGTGTTTGGATTAGCTTATTTTCCGGGCTTTTGAGCTTATTTGAATTTGAAAAAGCTCATAAGCTCTTTTTTCATTAAGGGGGTGTTTGAATTAGCTTATTTTTCAGGCTTATGAGCTTATTTGAATTTGAAAAAGCTCATAAGCTCACCTTTTTCGGCTTATCAAGTTAAGCTTATGGACTTATTTAAATAAGTCCATAAGCTATAAGCCCAAAAAAACGAGCTTATGAGCTTTTTCAAATTCAAATAAAGCTGATAAGCCTTTAAAAAATAAGCTAATCGAAACACCCCCTAAAACCTTAACAAATTTGCTCATGCATTTTTTATGAAAAAATTGCACCTTTTTAAACCAATTAAAAAACTTCATAAAAAAATAAGCTAATCCAAACACCCCCTAAAACCTTATCAAACTTGGTCATGCAGAAAAAAAAATTGCACTTTTTTACACAAATTAATAGACTTTATAAAAAAATAAAGAAAACCCAATTGAAATAAGCACTTACTTGTAAGGATTGAGCTGCTTTGATATCCAAAGAAGCCATTATTGCATGTACGAGAGTTGAACTGTAAAGAATAAAAAGATTGGATTTTTATAAATTTTTTGATTAATGAGATTGAAATAATGAGATACAAATATATAAAAAGGGTTTAACCTGAAAGTGAGTGAGTGATGATCGGAGAAGGTGGCTGTTGTTGGGGAGTGAGAGAAATGACAGAGATACTTGAAATGACAACCAGGGTTTTAGGGTTGAAGTGGGTTACAAATTGGTCCTTTGAGTATTTCGTGTTAGTAGTATTGCTTCTCATTTTTGTTTATTTTTCACTTTTTACAATGTGTTGTCACTTAAACAATGTGTTCTCGAGTTTGGGTTAAGAAAGAAAAATGAAGAAAATGAAAATGAAACATAAGATGGTGTTCTCGAGCATTACTTAAGAAAGAAAAGAAAATGAAATGGAAGAAAACTTGGTCTTATTTTGATGATTTTGGAAGAAAAATGAAGAAAATAAAAATAAAAAATGAGGAAAATGAAGTGAAACAAAAAAAATTGTGTTCCCAGGTATCACTTAAGTTGGGAAAAGAACTGAAAAAATAAAGTGATTTTGTTGATTTTGGATTAAAATATTTTTTCTTAAAATTATGTTGAAAATGCTACTTAAAAAATTTGAAAACTGATCAATATAATGTCCATTTTAGTTTGAACTTTGAAACATGTTTTTTTTTTTTTTCCTTTAGGTTTTCTAGTAGGGTGAGACTTTGACCAAGATCTATAAGGCTTAACCGTGTATTATGTAACATTTTCCAACCTTTTTCTTGATTACTCTCAAATGTGTGTGTACCTAATGAAGTTCGAAACTGAGACCTCTTGTCAAGATATTCGTGAAAGCCAGGGATTATAACTTGGTGAGGGCTTCACTTCGATATAAAAATGTGATAGTAAACATGTGTTTAAACAACATAACACACTATGTTAGTCGATCTTGTTTTAAAAACAAACAATGAGTAGCAATTTTAACAGTTTATATGTGCAACTTAAATAACACATACGCACCAAAAAAAATAAAAAAATAAAAAAATTATAAACAAAAATGTAATGGCCATATGTATGAATACTAATCCGTTGTCTTACACATTTCTAATTAAAAAACTTGGTTTAGAACACTTTAATGCCGTCAACTTTTTATAAGTTTACGAGTTAGATTATTTAACGTAGTTGCAGTTTAAGGTTTAAAGAATTACTGGATCACAAACAAACAAGTTAAAAAGCTACAAAGCACATATATTGTTTGATTGTTTACTCTAACACTAACAGGTAGATAGATGGCGCATGAGCAACCAGAGACAGAGCCAGAAACAAATATGACCGGGTGCACAAATTTTTTTGAACCGTAACATAATAGAGTTAAAAAGTGGATTAAAACGAAGATTTCATTAAAACGATAACTAAATGGACATATTAACATAAACACTAGCGACACATTTTGATGCACCAGGTGCATTTAAGATACATTTAGGAAAAATCGTTAATTTTTTCAAAAATTAACACTAGATCGAAAAAATCCATGGGGTGCACTTACACCCGCGGGCACCCCCTAGCTCCGTCCCCGTGAGCAACTAAATTCACTGTAACAAATTATTAAGCTGATGTTTACGAAAATTATTGGGCTGACTAGGAGTGGTTTAACACCTGCAAGCCCTCTTGTTACCGCCCGTGTCTAGGTACTTGACCACTATGTGGTGGTTAACATCCTATTAGTTTTTTTTTTTTTTNGCATGAGCAACCAGGGACGGAGCCAGAAACAAATATGACCGGGCGCACAAATTTTTTTGAACCGTAACATAATAGAGTTAAAAAGTGGATTAAAACGAAGATTTCATTAAAACGATAACTAAATGGACATATTAACATAAACACTAGCGACACATTTTGATGCACCGGGTGCATTTAAGATACATTTAGGAAAAATCGTTAATTTTTTCAAAAATTAACACTAGATCGAAAAAATCCATTGGGTGCACGTGCACCTGCGGGCACCCCCTAGCTCCGTCCCTGTGAGCAACTAAATTCACTGTAACAAATTATTAAGCTGATGTTTATGAAAATTATTGGGCTGACTAGGAGTGGCTTAACACCTGCAAGCCCTCTTGTTACCGCCCGTGTCTAGGTACTTGACCACTATGTGGTGGTTAACATCCTATTAGTTAGGGTTTTTTTTTTTTTTTTTTTTTTTTCTCTCTCTCTCTAACGCGGTGTTTGGGATTTTACTTATTTCAAACCATTTGAAATAAGGTGTTTACAAGAAAGCTGCTTGTTTCATTTTGAACCGAGGATTGTGTTTTCAAGTAAAGGAATCAAATTACTTTTGAGTAAAGAAAATGAAATTAAGAGATAGCCAATTTTAACTAGCAATCATAAAAGCATTTTAAGTGATTATTATGATTTTTTCAATTATCTAATCATTAGATATGGATATACAAAGGTCTCTTTCTAAATTTATAAAGCAAAATAGATGAAAAATGGTTATTGGTAATAGATGAAGCGCAAATGTGTACATTCTCCAAAATATAAATAAATAAAGTATCCATGTATGTTGATATTTCAAAGACTTGGACCAAGGTATATATGCCAAGATTTTTAAAGTTAAAAAAGAACCACACAAGTCGCTTAGATATGCAGCAAAACAATAATGTGACACCATCACAAAAACAAAAGCATAAGTATTGACTCGAACCTCACTTCTGAAAATTTGAGATTAATTCTTTATTCGAGCTTGAGCTGTTCTTTTTTAATCATAAAATTTTAGTTTTATTTCATATGTGGTATAAATCAAACATGAAGTTTGTTTTGTAGTTATTGTACTCCGTATATTCTTATGATCTACAGTAGAATTGGAGCATGACTAAATCTCTAACTCGTTTATGAGCTTGAGCTTCTTTTAGCTCAAAGATAAGAGATTACACTTGTCAAGGCGTTAAACGTATTCGATGACAAAAATATATCACATGCAGACACTGACACATCAAATTTCTTAATTTTATTGAACGGGTTAAGTTTTTCAATATTACTTAAAACATGGCATGTCCCTATATTTTAGCATCGACAAACATTGAATCTTTGTTGTTGCTAAATATGTCAGGTTCTCATACATATATTGATAGGTTCATATTACTTAACCAAAGAGAAAAAAATATAAAGTTGGTCAACTTCAAGTAAAAAACGTTAAGAGCTCATTAATTTGCTTGCACTTGCTATATCTCAGAACATGACGTATCATGCTCATACATGACCTATCATGCTCATATGAACATGAGAAGTTATAAACCGATTACGTATACATATTTTACTCAACGTTGATCAAACTATCATAGTAAGTGAAACACTTTACTCAAAACCCCAATCGTCAAGTTCAAGCAACATCTCCATATCTTTAGCGTTGAAATCTTGTTTCATGTTGAACATCTTGTGAATCTCTTCAGCGGTCTTCCCATTGATTATGTCAAAAACAGCTTCAGACGTCAAGTCCAAGAGGCTTGCAGTTCCAATGCAACCTGAAACGAAAACGGAAAATTATTAAGCAAATTAAAGTATGAACATTTTCATGAATCAAATGATACATATGGATAGAAATCTTATGAGACATTTGTAAAAACTAATCTTTCATAAACTATTAAAATCAAATACTACGTAACTTATGAAAATAATAATAATAATTTTTTAGTTATGTTTCCATCTAGATCTTCGTCTCCAGTTTAAGCATCATTTACTTTCGCCAAAAATACCAACATAAACTTCAATACATGAAATAAATATAAATATGAATATAAAACATATTCGGGTTTTGAGTCGAGTTGATGAGAAACCAAGGAATTTGAAAACCAATGTAATGAATTCGAATCGGGTTTCAATTCGGTTTATTTTTTATTTTTTTTATTTATTTTTGTTTGGTACAATCTCAATATTGAACACGCCTATTCAGGATCAGCCAGGGGAGGTTTCCTATTAGGGTTACACGAATCATAGTTGCAAAAGCTAGTTATCAGGGACTAGGCGGATTCAACTTTTCTATACATAAAACTTCATAATTATATGTATATTGACAAACTTTAATATATAATAAATTGAGAAAATCATACCTACATTACAATATAGGCAATTCCCTACATTTCCTTTGAAGAAAGGGTATGGACAAAGGGAAAACATGTATCAGGGACTTACCGCAGGGACTGAACTGTACATTTTTAAAACTTTTTTTTATATAAAATGTAAGAAATTGCCTACATATGATTTCCCCTAATAAATTTTAGCATAGATAACTAAGTTTGCTTACAAAAAAGATTGTTGGGGGTTAAATATTTGCTTTTATTTAGTTGAATTAGTTTTTAGCACAAGCCTTCTTTCTCTCCATCTTTTCTATCCACCACGTCTATCCTTTTTCTTTTTTTAGCTGCCACCATCCAAAATTAAAATACGGCCAATTGAAAAAAATAAAATAAAATAAATAAATAAATAAATACAAACTTTTAAATAAACACCGCCACTGACCAGCCTTGATCGGTTTTGGCCGATTAGCGTCAAAAATTTAACAAATAAAAATACACATGAAGAATCAATAAAACAAAACATAAGCAAAAAAAGAGAGATACTTACACGAAGAAGGTCAATAAGAATGCTTTGATTCTCTTTCAGAAAGTCATAATTAAAATCCTTCAATTTCTCATGGGCGTCCTTATCATTGGTATGTCGGGTCTCCGCAATTTTCTTACAGAAATCAAGAACCATTGAAATGATTTGGCTTTTGAAATTAAGTCTTATCGGGCTAACAAATCTATATGTGAATTGGTTATTCACAACGCAAGACTCCCCTGGCATAAAGCTTACCGACGTGGAACGTCACTTGGTCGGAACTAGAGATTGGAAAACAAGCAGGCCGGGCGGGCACGGGCCACGGTCCAAACGGGCTCAGCCTGAACGGGCACAGGCCAAATAGGCTCATGTTATATGAATCGCTTTAGATAGGACCTAAAACGAGAAAATAAATTCCTCAAGCGTCTCATTTATATTTAAAAACAATTGTAATATTTTCCAAGTTTATCTTTAAAACAATTGTAATATTTTTCAATTGAGATAAAATATGTGTCCGTTTATACCCATCTAACTTTTAAATGGGCTACACATGCCCATTTCAAAAAAAGGAGAGGCTAAATGTGCCCAAAACTTTTACAAAATTGCCCAAATTAGCTTTTTTTTTTCTTTTTTTTTTTTTTTTTTTTTTTTTTTTAATGCACAAATTGCCACCTCTAGTCGGAACAAACTATCTCGACCTTCTTGGACCTTGGCTTCCTTGACTTGGATGCAACTGATTTAGAGAAGAGAAAATAAACCTTATTGAACTTGTGTTTTGAGTCTTGGTATTAAACTAAGAAAAATCTTAAACTAATCAACAGGCATCAAATATTGGCTTTAGTAAATACTAATCAGACGAGATATCATATCGTCCTACTAAAAGTCATACATATATCCTTTTAACAGCACACCTTTGCGATACATAGTAGAAATCAAAGCTATTTTAAGTGATTCTAATACTAATAAAAGCGACATATACAAAACTTTAGGGGGTATTTGTTTAAGAAACAAAATGCACGATCTGAGTGTGATTCACCAATAATACTCATAACTTTCATCACTATTCCTTCATTTTTGAACCCTATAGCAAAACACGCCTAAAAGTTAAAAATGTAACACCTGTAAACAATAAAATAGTCTAACAACTTCGGGATCAACTTAAACAATTGTCAATGTTATTGATTGTTTACGAACTAAAAAAGGAAATTCACCTTTTCATTAGTGAGCCAGTGCACACACATTATTTTGACTTAAAAAATTATCTCAATCTTGACAAAGAAAAAAAACACGCTTCATCTTCTAATTGTGTAACCCAGTCTAATATTTTGTAGTTTCCAAAAATAAAAAAATAAAATAAAAAAAAAATAAAAAATAAAAAAAAATGTGTACATACCAGTCTTGGGGTTTCACGATTTAGTCGGTTTGTGATTTAAAAACCGTAACCGATTATATAACTTGGTCACGATTTATAACCTAATAAATCATCCTTGAAATTCGGATTCTTCGGCTAGCTTAATTAGTTTCTAGCCAATAACATATAAGGAGTTGCATATGTACACAATGAAATTCGAATATTTACATATATCATCAAAATATAAGTTCTTAATACACAATGTTCAATAATATTCAAACATGTTTTTGGTAGATATACAAATTTCAAGTGTATGTAATTATGTATAACCAGGAAAAGGCCTCGCCGCGTTGCGGCGAGTCTTTTCTATAAATCTTTGGCTGGTTTCCGGAAATGACGATTGATCCGAACAGGGTAGCTAAAGTATTAACATCTATAATACGTAATAGCAAGTGTGCTTCTTTATCATATGAGGACAAAAACAATATAGTAATAAATAAAGTAATACGTCTCAGCTCCTTATAGCTATGCAAATATAGTAATGCCTAGCATAAACCTGTAACACCAATTCACCCAAACAATGATATTGGGCTAGTAAGTTGGGCCAGAGACTGGATGTTACTGGGCTGAAAAAAAAGTGATATTGTATTACATATTATATTCGGCGCCGACAATGTGTTNAATAAATAAAGTAATACGTCTCAGCTCCTTATAGCTATGCAAATATAGTAATGCCTAGCATAAACCTGTAACACCAATTCACCCAAACAATGATATTGGGCTAGTAAGTTGGGCCAGAGACTGGATGTTACTGGGCTGAAAAAAAAGTGATATTGTATTACATATTATATTCGGCGCCGACAATGTGTTTTAATATATATATATATATATATATATAATAATTTCCCCAGTAATAAACACTAAAGCCCACTGGACCATAGGAGCCTATAACTTGGTCATTCCAAACACACCGTATGACAAACCCTAAGAGGGCTAGGTATCGTGTGGTGCCATAGGTGGTGCCATAGGTGGTGCCATGGAAAACCTCTTCGCTATGGCACCAAAACCTCCTAGCACAACACCGGTTTTGTGGAGCCGTTGTATTTTTTTAAAAAAATAAAACAATATATATAACTAAAATTTAATTCATCATTAATATAAAATACATTACATAAAATTAAAAAAGTACATAAAATGACAATAAAAATTAAAATAACAATACCGTAAAAAATACAATTTGATGAAAAAATAAGTATTGTTTTAGGTGTTGAGAAGTAAATAATAATGGAAGTGTATATAAAAATTAAAAGAAATAATAGGGAATTTATAGGAATTTTAAACGTGGTAAAAATTTGAAAAAAGTGGGATTTTGAATGTGAAAAAACGACTAGCAATAGCTTCAAACGTCCATATTTCTTTTTCTTATCATTGTATAATGTTACAATTTAAAAGAAATATACCTTCCCCAATAAATGTTAGTAAATGCTACAGTAGTACTAGTAAGTATACTTCATATTTTAAAAAATAAAAGTTTGAACACTTTTGAATGACATTAAAATGTGTACAACCAAGAGCATTGAATGGCATTTATTTGTAATACTACTCATGTACATAAATATATATATATTTTTTCTTATAAAGACAAGTATCATAGGCACATTGAATGTCATTTACTAAAACTTTCATCTTCCTCCTCCTCATTAGTCTTCTTCCTCCCTACTCCAACAAACTCATTCATTTCATTTTCGCACAATTCTGGTACATTTTTCATTCAACTAAGTTAATTTGAATGTTCAGTATCGATTTTTAATTGCTAATTTGATGTATTAATGAAACCCCTATTGTATATCTTTTAAATTGTTTTTCTGCAGTTGTTCTTGATGGCTGGGTTACATTGAATTATTTGAACCGTTTAGCAATTACATACAATCCGCCTAAATTATTTGAACCGTTTACAAGGTACGTATACTTTATCACCTCCCGCAAAACAATGCACAAGGTTTGGAAAAATAAGAAAAATGAGGTAGACTTACTTTTGCAGTCAAAATAAGCACTTTTGAGATTCAAAATAACAAGGATTTATATAATGATCCTTGCAGTTTTCACGTTGTGGGAATTCAGAAAACAAAATGATGTTGTGAGCCTACGAGGATCAACAACATTTGGAATCAAAGTCAAACTATCCACCACTGATTGGTCTGAAAATAAGTAAAGACACCATTCAAAATGCTTTTAGTAAATTGGCTAGAATGGAACAAGGCGATGACATAGCAAACAATGTAGCAATCCTTTGTTTAGTGTTTGTGAAGGGTCAAGGTTTTCATGGGGTGGTCGCACATTTAGACGATGTGTGTCGTCAAAAGGAAATTCACTAATTGTTGAACCGTGGCTAAGTGATATGGTCAAAGATTGGTCAGTTTTGACGAGACTAGCTAAGGAGTGTGATGAAGAAAACTTTGAGTTGTCAGATTATGAAAGGATAATTATCAAGACTTATTATTATGCTTTTTTTTTTACTCGGTGAGGCCTCATCATAGAAGATCACAGGCAAGAATAGCAAAACTATTGATTGAAGTTGTACAGCTGCCACGAGACAACCCGTAATATTAGTTGGCAAAGAGTTTAATGAAATGAATAGTGAATTAGGGGTGCTTTTGACTTTAAATCAAAAGATAGTTTTGCAACCATTCACCGGTAGAGAATTGTGGTAGCTAGATATTTCTCAGTGGCTGCAGATTTTTATTTCGCGTAGCCAGTAGAGAATTGAGGTCTTTTGGAAGGATACGTTGAATTGTTATGTAAAGTTTGACGCTTTTTTTTATATATAAAAAGGGCTAACGTAATATTTTATTTACTGATCATCAAACATAGAAGAATGTTATTTACCGCCAATTTTAGATGATGGATAAAGTTAGACTTTTGAGGTCAAACATTTTGGTATCCATACTAGGTTTGACTTTTGAAGTCAGAAGCGCTAGTTTTCAATATATCGCCACTATTATAAAACTTCACATAATAATTTCAAAAAGTATATAAGATGTTGTATATAACCACAAAACTGCAAGGATTAGTATATAATCATTGTTATTTTGACTCTCAAAAGTGCTAATTTTGACTGGCAAAGTCAAGTTTACTTTTTTTTCTTATTATTTTGAACCTTGTCCATTGTTTTGTGGGAGATGATAAAGTATATGTACCTTGTAAACGAACCACTGATATGATCTGGCTTGTGAAGTTGAGTCTTATCGGGCTAAGAATCCATATGTGATACGGTTATTCACAAGACTCCAATTCAGAATGCTTCACTTAATCACACAAATTCATGTTGGTTTAAGAATAGCATTTTGGGAGATTTCCGTCCGTCTAGTAAATACTAATCAGACGAGATATCGTCCTACTAATCAAAGCTATTTTCGGTGATTCTAATACTAATAAAAGCGACATACAAAACTTTTGGGGGTGTTTGTTTAAGCTTATATGGCAGGCTTATAGCTTATGTAGTTTTCGGGTCACTTTTTATAGCTTATTTTGAAACTTTTTGGCTTATATAAGCTTATTATGTCATACAAGCTTATATAAGCAAGAAAGTTTAAAAATAAGCCGGAAACCATATAAATATAAGTCCGCTATATAAGCTTCCTTTAACATTAAAAGACACAAACATTATATATAGTTCATCAATGACATGTTAAATTATAAACCTTNAAAAAAAAAAAAAAAAAAAAAAAGAGACACACACTTACTGTTTTCATCTTCTTTAGGCTTGCCTCTGTCCCTGCAATTACAAAAAATAATAACCATGAGGTTTATAATTTAGTCTTATGTAAATGTTACAACTTGTGGTGAAAGTTATTGATGTTTAAATTTTTTATCCATGAGGTTGAGGTTGTCTTTTTGTGATTTCCGGTTAGGTAGATTTTTTATATCAAAACTTCTAAAACCCGAGTTGGTGTGTAGTTTTATGTAAGGTCATTCTCGGTATAAACAACAAAATATCATATTTCCTCGAACATGCATTAAAATTAATGTACATTATGGCGATGTTCACGTGTAATTCAGTAAACATATCATTTTCAGGTTTATATCGAGTAAATATGAGATTATCACTTTCCTATTTCATATTATGGTAGTTAAAACAACATTCAATATAAATTTCGTAAGTATTACTATGTCTAAAAGCAAAAGTTGCTAGTTCTCTTCTTTTGATCCTATTATACATGATGGATGTGAATTAGCGTTTAATCAATTATATTGGATGATTGCTGGCTTATAGTCATGTACTAGGTAGACAAACAATCAAAGTAGTCATTTATGAGCAGTTGATCATGCTAAAAATATAAGCCATGTAATTTTGAATTCCATCTATAGATGCTACATTTATATGTAAATTATTTCAGTCATGAAGGTGTTTATATGCATGTCCCGGCACAACGCGCGAGCAAAATTGACCTATAAGTTAGTGACCACTTCTCCCGTTATGCTTGATATATCATTCCTATAGTGGATATGGTTTCATAAACGCTTTCAGTCGTTGTTAGACAGTAGAGCATGTGTTAGCATGTATTGTAATTCAATCATAGGGTGGTTCGTGTTAGCATGTATTGTAATTCAATCATAGGGTGGTTCGCATCAGAGAGCAGCCCTTACAGTCCTTGTTATTATAACACGTCTGAAAAGAAACGACTTGCTTGTATCAGCATTCGAATCCAAATCAACAGGCGGAGGCAAAAAGCTTGAATTTTGAACAATATCATGACATCGGTGTTACTCAAATTGACTTAATTGATATGGTTCAGATATGATTATGATAATGTGAAATGAAATAATGATATTTGATTTAAGGATACAAAAACTTGAAGCAACACAGATAGTTGTTTAAACTTGCTACCAAGTACCAAGTAGTTCTTGACAAGATTCAACATGGGTCATAAGCTTTTGGAGTCAAAAGATGAAAACTTAGAAAAATGGTGTATGTCGCTAGAATCAGACAGAAATAGATTGAATGCTCATTTAGAAAACTTAGAAAGGTTAGAAAACTTGGCATATGTCAAGCCTCCCCAAAAGTTACAAGAAAGTAATTATATAAATAGATTGGATAGTTACAAATTCATAACATTAGCAAGTGACTAATTGTCAGATTCGCCACAATTCTAATGTGTACTTTATTGATATGATGTTTAATGTGGATTTACAATTTTTTTTATATGAAGAGTTAACTCATTACTCTCATCGTATCATACAAATAAATTATGAAGGCTGGGGATGGAGACGGAGGTGTTGGAATTTCTCTAGCGGGTACCACATGGGACAAAGAAGCGTTGGCGATTGCTGAATAAGTTTTGCTGTCTTTCGATGGAGAGTTGGGAATATACGCTTTTAAGACGTTACTAAACTCTGCAGTTCGAGTACGCATTGAGAGGCTTACAAATAAGTAAGCATGTTTATATCATCTGGATGCGCATTTCGAAGGTGATTATGTAACTTAAATAAGCAAATTAGATCATCTATAGTAGTAAAACTGGATGTAGTAGATGATAATGAAGATGACGTTGATGATGAGGATAGTGTTTTGAAAGCAATGTTAAAGAACAGGAAAAATGTTGGGAACACAAGGAAGCAAAAGGCTTATCTGAAGAACATTCATGTTGAAGCTAAAGATGAAGTTGAATAGGTAGACTTGATGGGGTACGGTATATCGTATATGGACTACAATAATCCGAAAGGTAGAAGAACGAGGGGAGGGGAGGGGAGGTAGGAAAGGAACGGCTAAAAAAGATGAATTGTAGAGTCAATATTTTTATGCATCGAGTCATAAGAAATAATACTTTCTTCCATAGCCCTCAAGCTGGCAATCTGGCATCATGGACTGTTAAAACATAACCTGAAGAACAGGAAAGATTTGACAAACCCAAAAATAGTAGCAAAGCTGAGGTAGATGATAAACGTAATGAAGGTTCACATATTGAGGAACGGTTACCATCTCAACCTTGTGCAGAGAATGGGAACAATGACGGAGGAGATGATGCGACCACTGTAAAGCACCCTCCGCTGGTGAAAGTTAGTAGCAAAGCTAAGGTTCCGACACAAGCTCCTCCAGAGAAAAGTACCGGCAACATCAACAAATTCTGTGCACGAATGTGATACTTGTGGAGTAGACTTCGATTCAAGGTATATACTGCAAACTACAAAGTTCAAGATTTTTTGTCTTTTGTGCCTCTACTTGCTGGCAGTTGGGCCTATTATGGTTGTTTTTGTGGAAGGAACGAATTACATAAACATGAAAAAATTACATAAATATGATAAAGGTTTTCAGTCACAATGGTTTTGTTGAGGGTTCCTGTAAGCAATGCCTTCATCTTCTGACCTTGTACATCTTCTGACAGTTGTTCAAGCACGAGTATCTTCAGTTAGTTTCAATTTTGAAAGTGGTATTGTAACATCCTCTTGAAGATCCTCTGGTAATGTATATTCATCATTTGACTCTGAGCTGTATGTCTGCTACCACAATTATGGACATGATAAAGTTCAGGAAAACCAATAAACAAGTGTGTCTGAACGAATAAACAAGTGTTTGGACTATATATTGATGATAATAAAGTGAAAGAATATTATGGATTCTGATCAACATCATCCAAAGCAGTACGTAATAGTTTAAAACACATGAAAGTATAGTAGCGTTACCTGAACTAGAGGTGCTACTCTACTAGTCAACTTTTCAGGCAACTTGTCTGCAAGTACTGGCCAATAAGTACTCAATTCCTCACGAACCTGAAAATATTTATCAAAATATTTCCTTAGACATTTGAATAAAGAAATCCAAATTAACGGATTCATATATGGGCATAGGGCTTTACCGCCTTGATCACTCGCCAAGTTGATTCAAATGGATAAACATCAGTTGATTCAGTAATAGGTTTGTCTTCTAGCAATAATTCAACACAAGCAAGTACTGAATTTGCTAAGGAGTGAAGATTGTAACCTCCTTCCAATGCCAGGACAATCTTTCCCTCGCTAAACTCCATCAACTACACAAAACATCAGCACAAGATATACTATTAAAATTAGTTCTAACAAGTATTAACTTAATTAAAAGAGGAGGCTATTGATTGGATGCTAACCTTCTTCAGCAGTATAGCATAACCATTTGGTGTGATACGACAGCCTCCAAGAGGATCACCAATAGCTGTGATACATCAAATATACAATGTAGATGTTAAACTGCTGATTTAAGAGCTCTATTGGAATACATCTTTTATGTTCATTGATAGTTAGTAGCACTGACCTGCATCGAATCCAGCTGATATTAGAATTATGTCTGGTTTAAATTCTTTTGCCACTGGGATCAATATATGATCCCAAGCTGCAACATAATCTGCATCGCCACATTCAACATAATCTGCATCACCAAATTGACCATTCTCCCATGGAACATTAATGTTATACCCCAAACCTGGACCCTCGCCTATCATGAAGCGCGAACCGTCGTCACCACGGGGATAAAAATTCCCATGTTCATGCCTGCACGTTCACAAATCACAATGTTGTTTTTTAAGTATAAGCATAACCAAAAACATACTACATTATTTGTTCAACAAAAGGAAACCATATGTTTTACCTATGAACAGAAAAGAACAGCACTCGAGGGTCCTTCCAAAACATCTTTTGAGTACCGTTTCCATGATGTACGTCCCAGTCAACAATGAGTATTTTGTTAATACCCAATTCCTAAAACATACGGGTAAAAAGAATTAATTATTGTCTTAACAAACACACATTAATGTTATAGAAACACTCAAAAAGGTCTCACTTTNTTTTTTTTTTTTTTTTTTTTTTTTTTTTTTTTTTTTTTTTTTTTTTTTTTTTTTTTTTTTTTTTTTTTTTTTTTTTTTTTTTTTTTTTTTTTTTTCCTTCTTAATTTTTAGTTTAAAAAAATATTCTCACACTTCCGAACCCGATAACCCGATATTATTATCGGGTCGAGTTAGAGTTAGATACTTAACATTATCAAGTCATCCGAAAAGACCCGAAAATTGATATAGTCCTTCCGTCCCAAAATTATTTGCCCCCGACAAAAAACACACACTTTGAGAAAAATATAATTATTACGGCTTTCTCTCTTACTTTTGTTAAAATAACACTTTTACCCTTAACGGATTAATTAATTTATCCTTTAAAGTTTGTAATAATAACGTCAAATGAGGGTAATATGTTAAACTTAATCAAAATTCACTTTTTATTTTTAGTAGTGGAGAATTAAAATGACAATGATTCTCTCAAGTTGTAAGCACAACTTGAGTCAAGTTAGGGCATTATGAGCCATTGGACTTGATCCAATGGTTCATAATGGCCTAACTTGAGTCAAGTAACTTGAGAGGTCTCATTCCGAATTGGACAAGGATTCTCTCAAGTTGTAAGCACAACTTGAGTCAAGTTAGGGCATTATGAGCCATTGGACTTGATCCAATGGTTCATAATGGCCTAACTTGAGTCAAGTAACTTGAGATGATCTCATTCTGAATTAAAATAAGACGTAAAAAAAATGTGGACTATTAATTTGGGACGGAGAGAGTGTAATTTTTTAAGTTTTTGAATTAAAACAGATTGACATATTTTTGCAATTATTAACAACAAGTTGACGTATGCATGTACTTAGTGACTTGACTTATGTATTCACTAGCTAGTACATTCACCAAAACAAACAAATGGGTGGTTCAACCTTAAACCTTCAAGCCACTTTACTTTATCCTTCAAACCACTTTACAACAAAACCCATAAACCTTAAACTCAACAAAATCCCATATTTCACTTCATTTTCATCATTTAATAACAGTAGATGCAATAATCTTGTATGTGTTCCCGCCAAAAAGAAGAAGAACAACCCATCTTTTGAGGAAGAACAAGAATCAGTTATTATTAGTCCTTCTATTGTTGATGAAGTGTCACAAGATGATGTTGATGATGATGAGTTTTATGAGTTTGATGATGATGGTATTCTTAATATTGGAAACTTGGATTTGGTTTTTGTGATTTTGTGAAAATGTGTTGTTGGGTGTTTGGAATTGCTTATTTTCAGTGCTTATTTGCTTATTACTTAAATCAGATTATGTGGTTATTAGAGTGTATATAAAGACTTAGGGGGTGTTTGTTTAAGCTTATATGTGGGCTTATAAGCTTATTTGATTTCGGCTTATATGTGAGTTTTATGAATTTGATGATGATGGTATTGTTCAATATTGAAATTTGGATTTGGTTTTTGTCATTTTGTGAAAATGTGTTGTTGGGTGTGTGGAATTGCTTATTTTCAGTGCTTATTTGCTTATTAGTTAAATCTTATTATGTGGTTATTAGAGTGTATATAAAGACTTAGGGGGTGTTTGTTTAAGCTTATATGTGGGCTTATGAGCTTATTTGATTCCGGCTTATAGTACATAAGCCTGAAATTTCTAGCTTATATTGATACTTATGGGCTTATATAACATTGTTATGATAGTAAACAACTTATAAAAGCCTGTAAGTCTCAAAAAATAAGCCGAAATCAAATAAGCTCATAAGCCCACATAGATATAAGCAGTTTAGTAAATGCAGAAATTGCAATAATGAGAGAGCTCTTTTGCATAGATATTTTAAAGGTTTTTAGGTTAGGTATGGCTGCCTAAATGTGATTCTAAATTTATCTTAGTGAAGAATAAGCAGCTCTCAGCCTGCTTTTTTCGCCCTGAATAGGCATAAGCATGAAACTGCTTAACTGCTTACAAATTTGCAAGAAGAAATAACCAATCTCAAACACTCTTTAAGCAGTTTGATAACCGCTTATTTGTAATAACCAATCTCAAACACTCTTTAAGCAGTTCGGTAACTGCTTATTTGTAAAACAGTAAGCTTCTTAATATAAGCAATCCCATACACCACTTGATATTCATTTTTGTTATTTGGTTTGTAGACCTGCATTAGCTAATTTTGAATAACCAGGTAGCTGCACCAAAAGTAATCGAAATATGCCGGACATTTAAACAACTTATTATCTGATTATCAAAAAACATAAGCAAATCCAAACACTATTTCTTGTCCCTCTTTTTACAGTTGATTCTCTGACTATTTGATTATCACTTGATTGCTTTAAAAGTTACGACAGTCTGTTACTAAATAATAACGAGTTCATACCTAAATAATAAGGAATCAAACTCATTGCCAGTTTTGGTTGTATGCAGGAGTGATTATTAGTTTAAACCTGCATCCAAACACCTTCTTTAGTCCTTGGTGATAGTCTCATTTTCTTGGCACCAAATAGCTACACATTCTTAGCATTAGTTTGACGAATGATTGATTGGTAAACTGGACACAGTTCTTATGTATATGTTTTGATCTGATGTTAATTTGGATGCATATTTGTTCTGTTTATGTGAACGGTTAACTTATTATTCTTTGTCCTATCATGCAATATAGAGGAATTTGATGCGGACGATGACTTTGAAGATGATTACTTAGACGAAGATGCGGACCCTAGAGTAAGTGTTTCACTAAATCTGCTTTGTTTCCGAATAGCTTTAAAAACTTGTTGCAATTCATATTGTATATTGAGTGTTCTTTTTTCTTTTTCTTTTTTAATTTCGTTATAATAAATTATGAAGGCTGGGGATGGAGGCGGAGGTGGTGGAATTTCTCTAACGGGTACCACATGGGACAAAGAAGCGTTAACGATTGCTGAACAAGTTTTGCTGTCTTTTGATGGAGAGTTGGGAATATATGCTTTTAAGACATTACAAAACTCTGCAGTTCGAGTACGCATTGAGAGACTTACAAACAAGTACGCATGCTTATTTCATTTGGATGTGCGTTTTCATAGTGGTCATTTATTTAGAATAACCAGAATCAGATAATAGTTATAGAGTATAATAAAATAGGATGTAGGAGGTACTGTTTGGATTTGATTTTGTTGTATAAAGCTGTAAGAGTTGTTCGAGACTTTGTGTGTTTGGCAAGTTCTGATTATTCGAAACTTATCCTTTGAGGCTTTGATTATTAGTTTTGTTGCTGCAGCTAGGAATGAAAGTGGTTATCTGTCATAAGCAGAAGCAGAAAATGTTTATCCAAACACTAGAAACTGATGAGTTGCAAACAAAAATCCAAACACACCATTAGCCGTTAGCGTTAGCAACAACAATCAATATGATAATTTTTCTCTCGTCTTTTATTTTCCGGAAAAAAGTATTACATACTGCACTTTAGCTTTATCGCTAAATAAAACTTGTTTTTTGTGCATATTAAAATTAAATAATAACTTAAAATTGTTTTGCAGGTCTGGTTCTCCCGATATGGAGGATATTGAAGCTTTCTCAAAAGCATACCAAGAGCGGCTGAATGAGGCTGAGATTGCTGGATCTATTCCTGATATTTCGCTTGAGGTACTTCCCCTTCATATTATCTATAGGACAAAATGGGTGGGTCAGGTAGGTTGGGCAACGTGTCAAAACAGGTAAGTGTTTGAGACAGATCCAAACAAACTGGATTGAGCAACAAAAAACGGTTGTTTTAGAGACCTGAGGATGTAATTTTGAGTCTCATTTACCCATTGGGAATAAATGAAGACGAATCCTACAAAATAGATAACAAGAAAATAATACTGCGTATAAACAAATGAATTATGTATTAAGATTTCTCTTGTTTGATAGGTATCCTCACCTGGACTTGAGAGGGTCGTACGAATTCCAGAAGACCTTGAAAGATTCAAAGATCGTCCTATGTATGTAAGATACATGACACCAGTAGAAAATGATGCCACGCCATCCTCTGAGCGTGACGGTGTTTTAAGGCTTGAATCTTTCGACTTGGAAGCAAAATGTTGTACCTGGGGTTTAGCAGACGTTAGGGTCAATCGAGAAAAGGCAGGGAAAGGAAGACCCCTTAGCAAAAAACAAAGGGAGTGGCGACTTGACACTCCCTTTGACTCTTTGCTTTTAGTCAGGATTCATGCACAATTCTGAAGATGTATAATTCAGTCATGTTAAAACTCTTTTTGTTTTGTTGTATCTTACCCTATTCTTAGGATGTTATATGGATTTTTTAGAAACCAACACAACAATTTGAGGTTATGGATTTTTACAAGAACACAATAAAAAGATCAGTTATAGGTTCATATAGTTTTTTTTAAGACTTGCTTTGTATAATTACATTTCTTTTTTGCAAATGAAATGCTAGTATTGACTTGGGGTATTTGTATCTGCAAGAGATCATTTTATCTCGAATTTGGTACAACAACAAAATTTATCGCTTCTGAGTGATTTGATGATACCATAGCATCTACAAACAGTGTCCTCCAACACAAGACATCATGTCTCCAGCCAAAACTCAAAGTGACCAACTAAAAGTATTAACAAGGCAAACTAGTTAATATTCATTACAACTGAACTGACAGTATTGCACATTTGTGTATATATTGTATGTGGTATTTTGTACAGTTTACATAGGTAATACTTGTTGCTGTATAACTAATGAGCTAAAATGTAATAATATCTAATAATGCCATTCCTTATTAGGCATCCTATCGATCAAAAACGTTGGACCAAATATAACAAATTTACCCTTGTTAGGATATAACGAATACTCTCAATAGGCAAAGGCCACAGTGAATACAAAAATGATCAAAAAGTGGAATAGATCGATCAGATACATCAACCTCTTTGTTTCTTTGCTCGAAAGGATCAGTGACGTGGTGAATCCTGTGGTTATTTGCGCGTCAACCACCCCTAGATCTTTTTGATGTCCGTCTTTATGAGGTTGAAAATCTGGAGTCTGGAGCACATTCATCTATCACCTGCAGTTGATGAACGTTCAGAATTTTAGCACACATTTCAAATCCAATTGGAAACAAAAGGAATAACGCATGCCCGATAAGAAATACTAGAATACATATCATCTGATGACATGATACGCTATAGTGGGTCCCATATTTGTATGTTTTAACACATACTTACAGAATACCAAACGGGTGAAAGGACACAATAGAAACTACTTTAGACCTAATTCCGTTTTAGGCAATCTACTTTCTTTATGCTAGATAGCAACAAAATCTAAGCTTCTACCAATTCACGCAATTTACTATCGTCATTTTTACAGTGAATAGCTTCATACATCATCATTCATCGTCCATTTATTAAAAAATATATGTTTTAATTGTCATATTCATCACAATTTGATGGATAATCAGTAAAAATGGATGACAACCTAGTCTTTAAATGGATCGCTAGGTGTTTATAAAGTAATGGGAAATGGCCATAGTACATTTCTATTGTAAGCGTTTTAATGTAAGTCCCACAAAAGCAAAACAACCCACCCTTTCCACTGAAGTATCACGCTAGCTGCGTATGCCACCTTGCCTATCAACTGATGGCTGTTNGAAACTGCCTTGATAGCTGAATTCAAGGGCATTTGAGACTATTTCAATTGAAAATTTTAGGGGTGCTTGGAACTGTAATAATAGCCGAATACAGGGGTGTTCCGACTATTTTTAATAGGCATTGTTATTGCAAAATAAATTTGACTTATACTAAAGTAATAGATGTAAAGTTCAAAACATTTTAAGACAATATATTTGATATTAAATACATGATAAAAATTTTATGTCAAAACCCCGTGCGTGCACGGGTATTATAACTAGTTGGAAACAAAAGGAATAACGCATGCCCGATAAGAAATACTAGAATACATATCATCTGATGACATGATACGCTATAGTGGGTCCCATATTTGTATGTTTTAACACATACTTACAGAATACCAAACGGGTGAAAGGACACAATAGAAACTACTTTAGACCTAATTCCGTTTTAGGCAATCTACTTTCTTTATGCTAGATAGCAACAAAATCTAAGCTTCTACCAATTCACGCAATTTACTATCGTCATTTTTACAGTGAATAGCTTCATACATCATCATTCATCCATTTATTAAAAAAATATATGTTTTAATTGTCATATTCATCACAATTTGATGGATAATCAGTAAAAATGGATGACAACCTAGTCTTTAAATGGATCGCTAGGCGTTTATAAAGTAATGGGAAATGGCCATAGTACATTTCTATTGTAAGCGTTTTAATGACAAAAGCAGAACAACCCACCCTTTCCACTGAAGTATCACGCTAGCTGCGTATGCCACCTTGCCTATCAACTGATGGCTATTAGGGAATGCTAGTTCCAAAAATGTACTGATTCCCATCCAGCACCAAGTCTTCTGATAGAAATATATCCTGATAAATGCTGTAGTTGGAAACTGCATCCACCATCTCTCTGGAAAAGGCAAACAAGACTTGAAGCTTTTTCTGACTCTGACCTGTTAGAGAAACATTCAGAAGTTAAAACTGACAATTCCATGCTTCAGAAGCCGAATTCTCCATAATAATAGATAGACAAACAATGAAAAAAAGTATTTCATTTTTTTACATTCAAGCTAAAACAATAATCAAGATTTTGAAGGGTAAATATAGCTCCTGCGAACCTCGTTTTTAGTAAAAACTCCATTTTCTTTATAAAATACAAAATAGAGGAGATATGACTATCAATGATACAGTCACACAACATGTGATATGTTTTCTTTCGTGTAATTTTTGATAATAAAGGAAAATTTTGTCCAAGTATTATTATCTAGTCATGTGTATATGTGAATTTGGAAAGGAGGACTACCAACCGCAAGAGCTAGGATAATTGAACGATGTATGTAAGTAGCCCATGATTTGAATAAGTGAGCCCCTCTGCGTCACTGCCATATAGTAGCAATTGTTAGTAACCACATTTAGGACAAGAAGAACAATAGTTAAGGAATTTGTCTACTCAGCAAGCTGTCAAACCTTGGAAACACAGATATGTGGCCGCGACCACCTGATAGCCTTAAATGTGGCATTTGGCTTAATACCTGAAAGCAATAAGAAACTACATTATAAAGATGACTAAAATGAGTAAGCCCGTTTTTATAATGAAGGCTCTGTTCAGAAATGTTAGATGAATACAAGTTGTTTATTAATAAGATAGCAATTTTAAAAGAAATATAAGCGCACTGCTGCGAATCAGATAACACAAATTATATCTCACAAGAGTAGTTATTCATATCATACGAGGGTATAATCATGCTTCATATCCAACAGCCATATATCCCTTGATTCCATAACTGAAACTGCTAATTCCATATAGTAAAATAAAGGCACATTGTGAAAGAAAAAAATGAATTTCGAAGAAAAACTTATTGGGTAGAATGGATGCATCACACATAAATCAGAAGTGAAGTACGCCTCATCATAAACACATCAGATCAATGATTTCATAACGCAGCAAACCATTAGAAGAACATTAGACTGTTCTAGTGAAGAATGAAAGACACCAAAAGCGCAGCACAAGCTTGTTACAGAAGTTGACAATAGTGGCACACAATGCTACTGGTTTTGCTTGAATGCAGGTACAGGTTCAGTTATCAAAGTCTTAGCTCTCATATCATCTAAATATTAAGAGTTAACCTATGACGATCACTTTAGTGCATTAAAGGTTTAAATACCAATTAACAGAGGGTAACAACCAAATATAATAATAATGCTTTTATATACTTATAATGTGCACACCTGATGCGTTCGTTCTGTTGCATGCCACCGATTACCTTGCTAGGTCTGAATGCAACTTCTAAAAGCCACATTAGTCACACAGTTACAGCCACAGGGACATCCACATTTTTCCTATACAAAGCTTCGGTTTGTGGGACCCGCACGCCCAATGCAACCTTCCTTATTTCAAAAGCTTCTTTGGGCATCCCAGCCTTTAACAGGCGTGACACCAATGAATTTACAGTAACTAAATCTGGGGCACAACCAACTATCATCATCTTGTCAAAAAGACTTATTGCTTCAACCATTCTCCCTTTTGCACAATGCCCGATAATCAAAATGGTAAATGTCAACTTATCGAGTTTGCATCTTTTCTCCTCCATTTCCTTAACTATCAAATTAGCCTCATCCAAATTGCCCGCTTTGCAAAAACCATCAATTACAGGGTTGTAAATAAATGCTTTCGGGAAAATATCGCCTCTGTGTTTCAATTGTCTTAAGAGATTACGTGCCTCAGTGAATCTACCTTCTTTACACAAAGTATTAATAAGAATTGAAAAGGTATATATGTTAGGATACAAGTTTCTTCTATTCATCTCATCCCAGATTTCTAAGCCCTTGTGTAGATCTCCTATACGACAATAACCATCAAGGATAGATGTGAAGGTGATAACATCAGGACGACAACCAAATTCAAGCATTTTTTCATACGTATTTAATAACGAGTTCATGTTGCCAGTCTTTCCATAACCATCAATAATGACATTAAACGTAATAGTATTAGGTCTGATATCACGACCAATCATATTATCAAACAAAACCAACGCCTCTTCCATCTTACCTAGCTTGCAATATCCGGATATAACCGAAGTAAACGTCACTACATTTGGTGAACATCCATCCACCTCGCAAACTTCTCTCAACAACACGTGTGCTTTATCAACATTACCAGAACGACAAAATCCATTCACAAGAGTATTATAGGTAACTGAATCAGGCAAGCAACCAAAATCCTTCATTCGGCTATAAAACTTGAAAGCCTTATCAACCTCCCTAGCCCTACACAAACCTGAAATGACTATATTAAAACTACAAGCATCAACAAAGCAACCCCGTGATCTCAAAACAACGTTTTCAAAAAAATCGACCACCTCATCTACCCGACATACACTACTCCTCACTAACGCACTCAAAAGCCTATTAATCACTAAGCAACTAATAACCAACTCATCATACTCAATAACCAACCGTTTAGCAAGCTCAAACTTACCAACATCAACAAACGTCGTAATCAAAAACCCCAAAACCTCATTTCCTCGCAACAACAACACAGCACGCCTCATTGCATCATTAACCAATATAACCATATCATCGTCACAAACACGAAAATCACCCACTCGACAAAAAGACCTTATAACATACTTATACGTCTCGATATCATGATCTACACTCAAAACATCCCTACTAAACTCCAAAAAACCGAAAACTAAACGCGGGTCATTCCAATTAGTACTCATATACTTGACAACACTAAACAAATTGCCAAAATCCAAATTGTCGCGTAAATAGCGCGAAAAGGGTTCTTTTTTCAGTGAGGCATTTCGTCGAACATATAGTGTGCATACTACTTTAACAAACCATACAGAACTTAAACCGGTTCTCGGGTTCGATATCGGTGTAAAGGTGGAAACCCATTTATAGTTGAGCAAATTAAGTGGCAAAAAAAGGGGGTTTGATGAATGATTGTATAATCTAATCAATGGCATTGTTGTTAAGCTAATGATATGTTGTTATTGGGTCATTAAGAATATTGTAAAATTTGTTTTTGGGTCAAGTATTATTAGTGACCGATAAAACATCATCGGAAATGAAATCCGGTGGTCGGCTGAAGGTTTAAGGTCGGAGAAGACAAAACAGGGGGACTATGATTTGGGCTACTAATGAATCTAAGATCTTGGAGCTCAAATGGGCTTTTCCTTGTTGGGCTAAAATTTGAAAAATTGACCCACACGGGAAATCATTCATTGAAAATTAACATGTGTTTATTTTTTTCGCGTTTGATACATTTGGTTTCCTTACACTTGAGGCGGTGGAACTACTCAACAGAGTCCAACGAGTTATGAACAGTAATGTTTTTATGACACTAGATCCACGAATGTTGTTTTTAAAAGAGTTAGCTTAGCAATCCAAAAAGGCTAGCGGCGCAGCTTGTTGCTCGTTTGTCTTCAACCATTATGTAAATTCTGTTTTGATGAAATATTACCATATCTTAAATTAAAAAAAAAAAANAGATCTTATAACTAAAAAAAAAAAAAGGTTTATGTTATACATATAATTTTACATATAAAATTTTCAATCCAGTTAATCCCCGATTATTCCCCGCCTAATCGATTAATCGCTAAGCAATACCCGGCCGCCAATTAACGCCTAGCGATTTTTACGAACTTGTTTAAAACATGCATCATACACTTGTATTTTAAATAGTAATAATTCACGTTTTGAACCTAACCAAATTTATGTACCACTAACCATCATTCAAATTATTGTTGCATTTTGGGGAAGAATTACATGATCCAGTGGGGTGGTGTGTACATGTATCCTTGAGACTTGTCAATTGTCATGCATTTTCACTCAGCAAAAAGATACGACTTATGGTAACGAATTTCCAAGTCGAAGTTCATGATTCGCGAGACATTTGTTTTTCTCGTTCATAAAAAATTATTCTTTAATATTTAAGGTTGCGTTTAGTTGTAAAAAAACAAAAGCATTCTTCAAAACAATTTACAAGAAATACCGTGTATATATCATATATTTTCTTGAAAAGTTTTAAAAGTACAAAAGCGGTTTCTCTAGTTTTTAAGTAACCTTTAAAAAAGTGGGGTTTATATTCTCCACATTCTTTCTTACGTTTTTAAAATGGGAGGTGATATACAATTATACATTATAATAAACTAGGCGAGTACCCGTGCATAGCAACGGAATTCCTAGCGGCAGATAATTAATGATTTTGTGATATTATGGTGAGTGTTTTGTATAGCGTTCAAAATAGAACGTAAACCGATCAGAATATAATTGCAAACAGTTGTACTATACGATAACTAAAGTCTAGAAAACACATCCAAAACCATGTTATCTTCCATTTTTTTATGTCTATTGTATATGTATATGTATATGTATATCAAGAGAATAGATGAGCATGGTTTACAATCACTATACAAATGATGTTGGGTTACCCACTATACCCACTATATATAGTCGAACATATTTCACAACTAAAATTAGTAAAGTTTGACAATTATGTGTATCTTTCAAAATTATTTAGGAAAGTATTTTAAATACGTGTTTACAGCCATGTTGTTTAATATTAACAGCCCATGTTTACAGCCATATTGTTTATACAGAATACATGATTTGTAAAGAGTCTAAAGTTGACTTTGTTCATTGTGAATATATTTTCCTACTTTGAAACTAATAATTATGGATGAATATTTTGTTCATTGTCTATATCTTTTCCTAGCTTGTTCAATTATACGGTTTGGTTTCTTTTTATCCATAGAAGACTTTTTATTGATAACTTGTAGTACATCCCTAAAAGACTTTTTATGAAATCTACTTTGTAACTAATCAGAAGCATGAAGGCTGTTTGTAGTACTTTGTAATTAAGAATAACATACGTTTTGATAACGTAAACATAGTCGAAAAGAACGTAAACATAGTCTAAATGTTACTGGGAAAACATTGGTTCCAGTTGTTCCATCCATGCAACAGTATCCTTCATCTTTTGTAGAACAAGCTTTAATTCATCAAAGCTTCAACAGCATTGGTGTCATTTTCTATTCTATATTTTGCAGCATCTACTATGTCCAACAAAGACTTGATCTCTTTACGAACCAAGTCCACCCATATACGCTCCATTTGAACCGTTGTTGCGCCAGCAAGTTGAACCGTTGTCGATCCAGCAAGTTGTTCGACATCAACTTCAACATCAAGCGACATCAACTGCAACATGAAACGATATAATAAAGTAAAGAACGATACACGANGCAACCACCTCATCCACCCGACATACACTACTCCTCACTAACGCACTCAAAAGCCTATTAATAACTAAGCAACTAATAACCAACTCATCATACTCAATAACCAACCGTTTAGCAAGCTCAAACTTACCAACATCAACAAACGTCGTAATCAAAAACCCCAAAACCTCATTTCCTCGCAACAACAACACAGCACGCCTCATTACATCATTAACCAATATAACCATATCATCATCACAAACACGAAAATCACCCACTCGACAAAAAGACCTTATAACATACTTATACGTCTCGATATCATGATCTACACTCAAAACATCCTTACTAAACTCCAAAAAACCGAAAACTAACCGCGGGTCATTCCAATTAGCACTCATATACCTGACAACACTAAACACATTGCCAAAATCCAAATTGTCGCGTAAATAGCGCGAGAAGGGTTCTTTTTTCAGTGAGGCATTTCGTCGAACATATAGTGTGCATACTACTTTAACAAACCAAACAGAACTTAAACCGGCTTTCGGGTTCGATATCGATGAAAAGGCGGAAAGCCATTTATAGTTGAGCAAATTAAGTGGCAAAAAAAGGGGGTTTGATGAATGGTTATATAATCTAATCAATGGCATTGTTGTTAAGCTAATGATATGTTGTTATTGGGTCATTAAGAATATAGTGGATTATTTGACCGTTGGGTCAAGTATTATAAGTGACCGATAAAACATCATCGGAAATGAAATCCGGTGGTCGGCTGAAGGTTTAAGGTCGGAGAAGACAAAACAGGGGGACTATGATTTGGGCTAATGAATCTAAGATCTTGGAGCTTAAATGGGCTTTTTCTTATTGGGCTAAAATTTGAAAAATTGACCCACACGGGAAATTGATTTGCGGAAATTGACCCACCCATGCGTGAAAACATTCATTGAAAATCAACACGTGTTTATTTCTTTCGCGTTTGATACATTTGGTTTCCTTACACCTGAGGCGGTGGAACTACTAAACAGAGTCCAACGAGTTATGAACAGTAATGTTTTTATGACACATAGATCCACGAATGTTGTTTTTAAAAGAGTTAGCTTTGCAATCCAAAAAGGCTAGCGGCGCAGCTTGTTGCTCGTTTTTCAACCACTATGTAAATTCTGTTTTGATGAAATATTACCATATCTTAAATCTAAAAAAAAAAAAAAAAAAAAATCTTATAACTAAAAAAAAGAAAGTTTATGTTATACATATAATTTTACATATAAAATTTTCAATCCAGTTAATCCCCGATTATTCCCCGCCTAGCGATTTTTACGAACTTGTTTAAAACATGCATCATACACTTGTATTTTAAATAGTAATAATTCACGTTTTGAACCTACCCAAATTTATGTACCACTAACCATCATTCAAATTATTGTTGCATTTTGGGGAAGAATTACATGATCCAGTGGAGTGTGCACATGTATCCTTGGGACTTGTCAATTGTCATGCATTTTCACTCGGCAAAAAGATACGACTTATGGTAACGAATTTCCAAGTCGAAGTTCATGATTCGCGAGACATTTGTTTTTCTCGTTCATAAAAAATTGTTCTTTAATATTTAAGGTTGCGTTTAGTTGTAAAAAAATAAAAGCATTCTTCAAAACAATTTACAAGAAATACCGTGTATATATCATATATTTTCTTGAAAAGTTTTAAAAGTACAAAAGCGGTTTCTCTAGTTTTTAAGTAACCTTTAAAAAAGTGGGGTTTATATTCTCCACATTCTTTCTTACGTTTTTAAAATGGGAGGTGATATACAATTATACATTATAATAAATGATGTACACTCTATAAATATGCATATATGGTGTTGTATTATCTGCATTACTAATGTGATTTGTGATGGGCACATCACTTATTATGGTGTGCATATTACATCTATTTAAAAATTCCTAACACTTTAATTTATACACTTTCCTCATTTTTAAAAATTCAAAATAGAAAAACGAAAATTATTTTTCCACAACTAGACGTCCTATCTATACAAATTTGAGAGCATATTTTTCCACAACTAGACGTACAATTAGAGTTAATGAACTAAAGATCAAAATCACCAATATTCTTTGGCTTTTTGAATTCAACATGTCCCATACCACAATGTTGGCTCTTTTAAATAAGAAAGAATAAGATATTGAACAGATTCGGTATGTTTTTCTAGTAGTAAAATCATATAAAAAATTATAAATAAAATAAAGCAATTAACTTATTTGTTTTTCAAGCACATCTATCTATACAAATTTGAGAGCATATTTAGGTCGAGTGTGAGGAGACATGTTACAAACTTTTGTATCTCGTCTTGTTTTACTGCTTGGCAAAATTTGGAAAAAACAAAACAAAAAAAAAAACAAAATATAATCAAATAAAGATTAGCCTCCTATGATACATCAAAGATACAAGTCAAAGGTAATATTCTAGGGAGGTAAGAGGTTTCAATCCATATTCACTGACCATAAAGAGACGAGAAATGATATTTCTTCTTACATTGTGTTCCTGCTAATTATCCTACTCACATAATCATGACACGTGACAAACTTGACGGTTTATATGAAGAAAAATAATGAGTGAAATACACATATTAAATTTTTTAAATAGGTAGAAAAATAATAAAGATATCAAGTAGCACTATATGTTGGCGATTTTGCATCAACAATATAATTTAAGTGTAATGGATTGATTTAGGTGACCAATGTATAATCATGATAAATGTTCAACAAGTCGGGTTGTGCGGAGTGCATACTTGTTTGACGTTATTATGATCCCGAATCACGGGGGTCCGGGGGCAGCACCCCCGGTAGCAGGGTTCCAGGGGCGGCAGCCCCTGGTAGCAGGGTCCAAGGGGCAGCGCCCCTGGCTGCTATGTTAAAAACGCACTTAAAAAAAAAATTCCCGACATTTTGGACCAATTTTCGGCTGTTAAGTTAACTGGTTTCGGTGGTTATAATAATTGCATAGCAGTTATAACCGAAATACAATTTGATTGGTCATATATCATCAACTATCTCTGGTTCTGTTTTGATTACAACAAAAACACACTCTCGGTTTAAAATCTGAGTTTTATCCGATTTGAGATTTCGATAGAACCATCGAAATACTTCTATCTGAAAGTGTTTACACGACTCTCAGATTACTGTGATCCATAATAATCTAACAAAGATCGAAGTATCTGTGATCATGACGAACGGAGAATCTGTGAAGGATATGACGAGCAAGTTTGATAAGTTGGCAAAGTTTAAAGGGCAGGATTTCCTTCGCTGGCAAAAGAAGATGCACTTTCTTCTTACCACCCTGAAAGTTGTGTATGTTCTGAGTACACCCGCTCCCGAACGAAACGAAGATGAAACTTTGGAGCAGACTAGGAAGAGGATGAAGTGGGAGAACGACGACTACATATGCCGTGGTCACATCCTAAACGGTATGTCTGATGCCCTATTTGATATCTATCAAAACGCTGAATCTGCAAAAGCACTATGGGAGTCCCTAGAATCCAAATACATGGCAGAAGAAGCTTCTGCAACGAAGTTTCTTGTGAGTAATTTTATGAATTACAAAATGATTGATACCAGGCCTGTCATGGAACAATTTCATGAAATGCTAAGGATTCTGGGACAGATTACCCAACACGATTTGTTGATGGATGAAGCCATCTCGGTTGCAGTTATCATTGATAAACTGCCCCCTTCTTGGAAAGAATTCAAACATGTTTTAAAACATAAAAAGGAAGATTTAAATTTGGTTCAACTAGGTAGTCATCTACGAATTGAGGAAGGATTAAGAAATCAGGAACTTGATAATAATCCTAAAGGAAATAACCAAATTGGATCATCTTCTGTCAACATGGTTGAAGGAGATGGGGCCAACAATTCAAACAACAACAAGAATAAAAGAAAGTTCAAAAGTGGTGATGATAAATTTACCAACAAGAAGGCTACTATGACTTGTTGGAAATACAACAAGCCTGGTCATATGAAGAAGGATTGTCGCTCTCGTAAGGGCAACAAAGGCGCTGGTGCAAGTGGATCTAAGGATCCTGAAAAGCAACAAGGTTATAATTCTGATTCTATGCAGAATTTAGATAATGTTTTACATTATGTTTCTGTTAATTCTGATGCATTTTATGTTCAGGATGATGACGTTGCTTGGTGGGTTGATTCGGGTGCAACAAGTCATGTTTGCTAGGATCTACGTTGGTTTCAAGTCTGTAAATCGATTGAAGATGGATCATTTGTAAAGATGGGAAACGTTGCAACTGAACCAATCAAAGGAATAGGGCGTGTTTTATTAACTTTCACTTCTGGAAAAACTTTATGTTTAGATAATGTATTGTATGTACCCGGGATTCGAAAGAATCTTGTTTCTGAAATTGTGTTGAATAAGTTTGGCTACAAACAAGTGTTGGAAAGTGACAAGTATATCTTGTCAAGACATGGTTCATTTGTTGGATTTGGTTATGTATGTAATGGAATGATTAGATTAAATTTGAATTATCCTTTGTTTAATGCTTCTGCTTGTATTGTTGCTTCTAGTAGTAGTAATAGTTTAAGCAAATCTGAATTATGGCATGCTAGACTAGGACATGTTCATTACAAGAGAATGAAAGATATGTCTAAAATGAGTTTAATACCTGCTTTTGATATAACACATGAAAGTTGCAAAACGTGTATGTTAACAAAGATCACTAGACAACCATTTAAGGGTGTTAATCGGGAAAGTAAAGTATTAGATCTCATACATAGTGATTTATGTGATTTTCATGCCAATCCTTCACTAGGACATAATAAGTACGTAATTACTTTTATTGATGATGCTTCTAGATATTGTTATGTCTATCTACTGCATGCCAAACATGAAGCTCTAGATAAATTTAAAATTTATAAACAAGAAGTAGAACTTCAAAGACAAGATTTGATAAAAGTATTGCGTACTGATAGAGGTGGTGAGTATTATGATCCGGTTTATTTTCAATCAACTGGAATAATACATCAAACCACGGCTCCTTACACCCCACAACAGAATGGGGTGGCTGAAAGGAAGAATAGGACTTTAAAAGAAATGGTGAATTCCATGTTATCCTATTCTGGACTCAGTGAAGGATTTTGGGGTGAGGCTATGTTGACAGCCTGTTATATTTTGAATAGAACTCCAAATAAAAACAGTAAACAAACGCCTTATGAAATTTGGACCAAGAAGGTACCAAATTTGACTTATTTGAGGGTTTGGGGCTGTAGAGCGGTGGTAAGGCTAACTGAACCTAAAATGAAAAATTTGGGTGAAAAAGGTATAGATTGCATCTTCATTGGGTATGCTGAGCATTCCAAGTGTTATAGGTTTTATGTTATAGAACCTAATGATTATGTGTCGGTGAACTCTATAATAGAGTCAAGAGACGCTATATTTGATGAAGAGCGGTTCACGTCTATACCTAGACCAAGAGGTATGGTTCAGCCATCTTCAAGTAAGACAGTTGAAGATGAGGTTGAAGGTACTGATGATGTACCTGGTCCATCTGCTCCTAGGAAAAGCACTAGAACAAGAAAAGCTAAGTCTTTTGGTTCTGATTTCCAACTTTATTTAGTCGAAGGAACAAGAGATAAGACTTTATCTCAACGTGAATATTGTTTCATTATTGAGGAGGATCCAAGGACCTTGAGTGAAGCAATGGCCTCTAGGGATGCTGCTTTTTGGAAAGAAGCAGTTCAAAGTGAGATTGATTCTATCATACAGAATGATACTTATGAATTAACTGATTTGCCTCATGGATGCATAACATTAGGATGTAAATGGATCTTTAAAAGGAAGATGAAAGTGGATGGAAGCATAGATAAATATAAAGCCAGATTGGTTATCCAAGGCTTTAGACAAAAGGAAGGAATTGACTTCTTTGATACTTATGTTCCGGTTGCTAGAATTTCCACTATTAGATTTTTGTTAGCTCTTGCAGCTATACATGATCTAGTTATTCACCAAATAGATATGAAAACTGCATTTTTGAATGGTGATTTGGATGAGGAAATTTACTTGAAACAACCTGAAGGGTTTGTGATGCCTGGACATGAAAGCAAGGTATGTAAATTGAAGAAATCATTGTATGGTCTGAAACAAGTACCAAAAAAACAATGGCATCAAAAGTTTGATGATGTGGTCTTGTCTAATGGTTTTTCTTTAAACCAAGCTGACAAGTGTGTGTATAGCAAATTTGATGTTTCTGGTAAAGGAGTAATAATTTGCTTATATGTAAATGACATGTTGATCTTTGGTACTGACCAAGATCAAGTTGATAAGACAAAAGAATTCTTGTCATCTAATTTTGATATGAAAGATCTGGGGGGGGGGGGCTGAGGAGATTCTTGGTATTAGAATCAAACGAGGAAACAATGGTATCTCTATTTCTCAATCTCATTATATTGAGAAGATACTGACAAAGTTTAACTTTGCTAATTGTTCTCCTGTTTATACTCCTATAGATCCTACTGTGAAGTTTCGACAAAATACAGGAACTCCGGTGAATCAACTAGACTACTCTAGAGCTATTGGATGTCTTATGTATGCCATGATTAGCACTAGACCAGATATAGCTTTTGCTGTAGGAAAGCTTAGTAGGTACACTAGCAATCCTAGTGCTCTACATTGGCAAGCTCTGGGTCGAGTATTTCAGTATTTGAAAGGAACCATAGATTATGGTTTGACTTATAGTGGGTATCCTTCTGTTATAGAAGGTTATTCTGATGCTAGTTGGATTAGTAATATGGAAGATCACTCGTCTACGAGTGGTTGGGTATTCCTTTTTGGAGGAGGTGCTATTTCTTGGGCTTCAAAGAAACAGACTTGTATTACAGGCTCAACAATGGAGTCTGAATTTGTTGCTTTGGCAGCAGCTGGTAATGAAGCTGAGTGGCTGAGGAATTTGGTTTTTGAAATTCCTTTGTGGCCTAAACCGATATGTACCATTTCTATCAGATGTGATAGTGCTACTACCTTGGCTAAGGCTTATAGTCAAGTGTACAATGGCAAGTCTAGACGCTTAGGTGTTAGACATAGCATGATTCGTGAGCTTATCATGAATGGTGTGATATCTGTGGAGTTTGTAAAAACTCAATTGAATTTAGCCGACAATTTAACCAAAGGGTTAGCAAGAGATCTCGTACGCAAGGCGGCTATTGGGATGGGTTTAAAGTCTATCTAATTAAATCCTTGTATCAAGATACCCAATTCCCATATAACGTAATGTTATATGCTGAATTCAATAAGGAAAGTTTGATATCTTTGGATTGGAACACATAATTACATCATCCCACGGTATGTGTTCAGAACTGCAAGATAAAGGAGGTTGAAATTATATTCTTAATGGTTTTTTGACAAATTGCATGTGCAGGTGCAAGAGTAAAAGACCACCTCTATAAGCATGAAGTTTAGCTGCTTCAAGAAGCTTAGGACTTGGCTTTGATATGCTTATTAAAGGATATGACACAAGCTAGTAAAACTTAGTGTCAAGTAGAACATGTGAATGTGTAAACTGTTGTGTATATCATCTTCATGTATTCACTATGAATAGAAAGAGTTCAATCCTTTAGTGACACTCTGATATTCGAATATTTGGAATGCTAATGTACTAATGTGAAATTCAATCATCGCAACATTTCATTTATGCATCAGTTTGTTGTTTGTTATGAGTTTGTTTTAAGTTAATCAAGATTACACTTAAATGGGGAAGAAATGTTGGTGATTTTGCATCACCAATATAATTTAAGTGTAATGGATTGACTTAGGTGACCAATGTATAATCATGATAAATGTTCAACAACTCCGGGTTGTGCGAAGTGCACACTTGTTTGACGTTATTATGATCCCGAATCACGGGGGTCCGGGGCAGCGCCCCCGGTAGCGGGGTTCCAGGGGCGGCAGCCCCTGGTAGCAGGGTCCAAGGGGCGGCAGCCCCTGGCAGGGTCCAAGGGGCAGCGCCCCTGTATAAAGTGCTATGTTAAAAACGCACTTAAAAATAAAAATTCCCGACATTTTGGACCAATTTTCGGCTGTTAAGTTAACTGGTTTCGGTGGTTATAATAACTGCATAGCAGTTATAACCGAAATACAGTTTTATTGGTCATATATCATCATCTATCTCTGGTTCTGTTTTGATTACAACAAAAACACACTCTCGGTTCAAAATCTGAGTTTTATCCGATTTGAGATTTCGATAGAACCATCGAAATACTTCGATCTGAATCAGATTACTGTGATCCATAATAATCTAACGCTATATAGCAAAACTCTAAACACACACATGACATACACAATTATCCTCATAGTTTTATCTCATCTTTCGAATGTCTTTATAGTAACGATCAATGTCTTTATAGTAACAATCAATTAACATCTTTCTAATGTCTTTACATGACTTAAATATAATAACAATTTGAAAGAATCTGATGGGACAATGATAGTATATAACTAGCAATTAGGTCGAGTCTTAAGAGACATCTCACAAACTTTTGGATCTTATCTTGTACTTGAGGTTTGGCACCATTTGGAGACAATAAAATAACATAAGTTAGTTATCGGAATTAGTCTTCCAATGCATAAACAACACAATGACAATTGACAAGTCAAAAGTATTATATGACGGAGCCAAAAGTTATAAAGATAATTGAGCCCAACAAAACTTGATATTTATAGACTGATCAACCTAATATCTTCAGTCAAACTATAGTTTTGGTAGGTTTCATATATGAAGAGAAGAACATATTATAGTTTTGGTAGGTTTTATATATGAAGAGAAGAACATAAGACTATCCGTAGTGCATGTTCCTCGACTCGGTCATCAATTCAGTCGACCAACTTTTCAATGCATCTTCCCCACTACGGCCCTCCATAGACGACGTGTCCAAAAAAAAAAACAAAAAAAAAATTACATATATATCATTCCGAAAATGCATAATTGCATATATATCCAAAGCATGCATAAAAACCATTGTACTATGTGCATCAAAAACTTGTACAAAAGATATATATACAATTATTCACTTTGGCCTTTGAGAGGGATATATATGCAATTCTG
>LBNU01008282.1:52200-117108 GCA_014162995.1 Artemisia annua
ATCTTTTATGCAAATCGTGTTTAAATTTTAGTAGATATTCTGTCTTGGTGACCAAGACAAGTATTCCGTATAAATTATAACCTATCTCATTCGGTTTTGACACACAGAAAAAACGAAGCTCCAGAGTCTTTTATGCAAATCGTGTTTAAATTTTAGTAGATATTCTGTCTTGGTGACCAAGACAAGTATTCCCTATAAATTATAACCTACTCATTCGGTTTTGACACACAGAAAAACGAAGCTCCAGAGTGACAGATTTCCAGCAAGCCAGTCGATCAGAAGCACACACGTTTTCGTGATCTTTCAGGCAAGTTTAGTCAGGTCCGGCTGTACAACAGCTTTGGACGTTGTACCCTGGGAAACAGACGGCGAATCTGTTTTAAGGGAATCGTGTTAAACACGAGCCTCGTTCCACGACCTTTACTGCTTTTATTTTACTTATCGTTCATAGAGTCTGTCTTCTGCTTCTACTCTTTTCTGTCTGTTAATTAATTTATTGTTATTTATTTTGTTATCTGATTTTATTAATAAAGTGTATACCGTTTCCCACATTATGAATGTTACTCTTTCATACGTATATCCTCAAACAAAATGCCTAAGTTGTTACGCGTATTAATTAAGTTGTTATCATTCATTATTTATTTATTTATTTGATACAAAGGTATGCATTCAAATAGTTGCGAGTAAATTCGTAATTTAATTTAATAGAACTAGTAAGGTGCCCGCGCGTTGTAGTGGCGAGTATCCTGTAATCAAAATTTTTTGCGAAAAATATTATTTGATACCATGTTTTTTTGAGATAATAACTTTACGCGTCGCGAGAATTTTCGGGAATAACTTTATCGCACACTATCTCGTATAAAAATGTTAGAGTATCCGTGCATCACGATGCAATGGCATACGAAAATGATAACTAGTTGTATTACGAAGTTGTGATGATTGATAGTGAAAGGTATTTGTTAGTTAGCATAAGTCAAGATTGTTATAATAGATTAGTAGCTTGCTTGGTTTGTATCATCTAGTATGTTAATTATATTTTTGAATGAGGAAGTGTTTTAAAAAGAACACAATTATAGGTGTTGTATAAATATATTTGTGCATTAAATAATTGTAGACATAGCTTTAAAACTTGAAGTGCGCGCTTAAAATTTATTTTTAAAAATCATTAAAAATGAGGTGAGAATGTCTAAAATTCATTATAGGTACTTTAAATAATAAGACGCATTTAAAAAGTTATTATCGTGTCATATTGTTGTCATGCATCCATAACTTAGGGTGGTGGCATCGTACTCGGCATCACTCGGCATCCTCATTGCCAGTGTCTCGACATCATGAAATCGGCAAGCTCAGCGGGAATGTTCACCGAATCGGTATGATGGAGAACATTTAATTTTATGACCGTTGGACACTAAATATAATTATGAATTTTAAAAATAAAAAGTTTAGGCATGGTTAGGCATCACATTGCCACTAAAAATAAGTAATTAGGCATGATTAGGCATGAAAAGTGTTGTATTGATTCTATTGGCTAATTACAAATTATTTTTAGTATTTGTTAAGCAACATTGCCACCACCCTTATTGACGTTGCCAAGTTTAGAGAAAATTATTTAGTTCAATTTAGTGGAATAGTAGTTAAGGCTCTAATATTAATTAAACTTTTTTCCTTTTCTAATTTATTTGACAAATCAACTGTTACTGAAATAGGATATATCGCTATAAATGAATATAGAGTTTAAGCTAAAAAAAAAGTTACTTCATTTGTCCTAAAATAATTGTTATCCGGCAAAAAATATACAATTTAATAAAGACATAATTATCACATTTTTTCTCTATTGTTTTTTTTTACAGAATGTCAGTTTTACCATTAAGTAATTAATTAATGTCTTCTTTAATGGTTGTAATATTAACTTTATGACAAACTCGATCAAACTTCCCTATCTATTTTTAATTAATGGACACTAAACTGGGATATCTCAAAAAGAAAACGTGAACTATTAATTTGATACGAGGAGAATATTTTATAAATAATATAAAATAGCATTTGATTTTAAATGATTATAATAATAATATTTTTATAAAATCTCTTATAAGTTTTACATACATTTTAATTACGAAGTAGTATGCCCCCTCCGTCTCAAAAAGAGAGTCGACAAAAAAAAAATAATAAATAAATAAATAATAACAATAAAATTATGATATGTGTAATTAATGTTAATTTTAATTGATAAAAAGTTATCTTTACCCTCACAGTTAATATAGAGATATAATATAAGTAATTAATGCAAGTTTTAATTAAAAGGGTAAAGTTGAAAAATTAGCTATAATTACTATCATGTATGAAAACTGAACAATTATTTTAAATAAGGGTTTTGCTAAACACTGCCCACTGGGCAATGTTTAAACCACAATAAACAATCTGTTTTTTCCATATTTAAAGTAATTATGCATTTAATGCATAATAAATGAACATAAAAATTAACTTAAATATATGTCATTTTTTAATTAATAAAGTCCAAATTTCCTTATATGTTCATATTAAACATTGCCCAGTGGGCATTATTTAGCAAAACCCTTTAAATAAATACTGTAATAAGTTGGACACTTTTTTGAGACGGAGGCATCATTTCTTAACAAAAATAAGCATTTTTATCTTTCCATAATGGGAATTGATTTGCATTAAAATTGATTGAGACATTTTTATATATGCATTTAATACTTGTATAATATTAATAATCCGCTTTAATTGGTATATCTGAGTATGCAAATAAAAAATTAAAGTGTGTAAATCATCTTCAAATAACACCTAATATGGACAAGATAGAATTATGCATTTGTACATTTGGTGATAGTGTAGTCACATTTTTCTTGTTTACAAGTTAAAAAAGGAATTAGTTGGACTAACAAAAAATATCTTTTTTATCTTTATCCATATTTCCATATATAATGATTTCAAATATTTGTTCCGCGGTCTCAGTCTCTCTCCCATGATTTCTCTCACACCATAAATAACAAACACAACAACACACTTTCATTCATCCTATAAATACAAAAGCTTTCTTCAAAGCCCTCACACTTTTTAATCATTTTGTTTCACTTTTTTACATATTTATAAAGATTTTTTTATAAAATACCTAGACAAAGAATTAGCAAATTTCCTTGGTGGGTTTTGTTAAGAATGAAATTTGGTGAAATGGGTATGTTTTGGTTTTTTGTAATAATGAGTGTGGTGGTGGCAATGGTGGTGGATGGTTTTCCGGTGGAGGATTTGGTGGTGAAGTTGCCTGGACAGCCAAGTGTTGGGTTTAGACAGTATGGTGGGTATGTTGATGTTGATGTCAAGAATGGGAGGAGTTTGTTTTATTATTTTGTTGAAGCTGATGGTGGTGATGCTGATCATAAGCCTCTTTCTCTTTGGCTTAATGGAGGTTTGTATCTTTTTTTGTTTGTGATTGAATTTTGTATAAGGATTGAGTCTTTTAGGACTTTGTGAAGTTGTAATGGTAACCACTTAGCGATGGTCTAGTGAAAAAAAGGCTTGTGAGTTGTATGAGGTTCACTTGGTGCAAACAATCATGAAGTGGTCACGCCAAACTCTTGAATAGGGAGGGCTTTACTTGGTTTGAGTCTGCGTGGCGGTGAGTTCAAACCCCGTGGATTAGTCGGCCAAAAGGTCAGAAACCATGGTTACCACATAGAAAAAGTTGTTTTAGGGTTAGGGTGAAACATTAGCAGACATACTTGAGGCAGAGTGTTTGATACCCTTTGAGCCGTCACTAGTGTAAAATACATTTATAGAATTTTCAGAGATTTTAACACTAAGTGCATAATGGGTTGATTATTGGTGTTTGGCTTTTGGTGTATAAGGTATGCAGTTTGTTTAAGTGTTTGACAATTCTTCTTGTTAATGGATTTAATTTTTATGAGGTAAAATAAGCAAGTCTCCATTTCACTGTCAGATAAGTAATCATAGACAGTTTGCTTCTAACCAAATGCTCAAATCTGCTTCTTTTGTTTATAGTCAGTCGGAAACAGCACTTAAAGAATAAGGTGTATGAAATTAGGCGAATTATGTGATCGTGTGATTGTCATTCAAGTCAAAGCCAATGAAGTTAGGAATTTAGGATAAGGATTGCTATTCTTCTGAGATTAGTGGCGGTAATTATAAGTTTGTAACATGGCAAAATGAAAATATATTGCTTGAAAAGGCTCAAATATATTGAATTAACAGGTTTAAAGTCATTCTAAGTATACGACTTAAATGCTTAGTATTTTTTTCAGCCTTTCTTTCTCATAGTTAAACGGTTTAAACTTTAAAGTGTTACACATTCTAAGTCATTCTAAGTATATTGCTTGAAAAGGCTCAAATATATTGAATTAACAGGTTTAAAGTCATTCTAAGTATACGACTTAAATGCTTAGTATTTTTTTCAGCCTTTCTTTCTCATAGTTAAACGGTTTAAACTTTAAAGTGTTACACATTGTTATTTATAATCTGGTACCTGATTTAATAGAACACAACTATTTTTTATAATAGCTGGAGCCCATCATAATAAGCATTTTTAGTTATAATAGCAGTAAATGAGACTGCACATGTAGGTGGTGACTTGATGGATTTAAAAGGCATGGAGCTTCCTTTGTTTCTTTTCACACAAAAATTGTACTTTTAAGAAGGAGCATGCTCCCCTGACCCTTTTTTCTTTTCTTATTGGTTGTTGGATGTAAAGTTATTATTTTTAGACACAATTAATACTTTTATCATATTCTAGTCCTATTTTTACACTGATTCAAAAGTTAAGTCAGCTTTGAATAGTAATTTGAAGCTATTAGAGCATTTCATTGCATTACTAAATGTATTAGTTAAAACTTTGTACTCAAAGATCGTAATTACCCTTGAATTATACAATTTTGAAGAATGCAGTAGACCAGCATTACTCAGTTAGTTTCGTAGTAGTTGACACTTCTTCATTTTATACACATAAAATAGTGACACTGCTCAATGCGCTTAAGGCTATGACTAATGACCAACTTAGTTGTTAGTGATTAATAATTTAAGAATTACCACTTTACTGGTTTATGGTTAAATATGTTTAAAGTTTAAGACAGTATTTGTTAATCATAGTATAATCACATTTTTACTGCCCTTATTAACCTTATTTTTTCTCTATTAGAACAGTGTTTATATTATTTTAAACTTTATCTCTCAATCATTAAACATATAGGGAGTACTTATCATCTGTGTCAAAATGAAATAAACAATTTATTGATTTTCTTGAGTTGGGAGTCCAAGTAGTTGGGGAAGTGTCTAATAAATACCATGAGCTTGGTTCAAAAATGTAGTTGGGATTAGCAAGCATACATGGGAAACATTATTATTTTTTCCTTGTGTTTAGCGGTAAAAAGTTTTTAATTCAAATTATATTCTTTTCTATCTTGAAAATAACAAGAACTTTAATATAATAGTAGTACTTTGATAAAATTTCACATTTTCATTGGAATGCTATAACTAATATAACCTATGCACAAAATTGATTTACCTTTTCTTACCACAAAGTATCTGAAAAAACGATGTACATAACAGTAAAGTACATGAACATTTACTCTTAGTAATTTTTATTCTCCAATAAAGTAAATATTTGAATTGCATTGTGTGTATGCAGGACCAGGTTGCTCATCAATGGGTGGTGGAGCCTTCACAGAGTTGGGTCCATTCTTCCCCACGGGTGATGGGCGGGGCCTACGCCGAAACTCGAAATCATGGAACAAAGGTATATTATATTATTATAAAAAAAAAATTAGGTTACCGTTTATGAAAAAAATTAAGTTTTCGGACAAATGTTGTGTCTTAAGTCTTAACATGCCTATTATGACACTTCTGCGTTAACTAAATGTTTTTCTTTGTTGTGAATTAGCATCAAATCTTTTGTTCGTCGAGTCTCCAGCCGGGGTAGGATGGTCATACTCGAATACCAGTTCAGATTACACCACGGGTGATGCTAACACCGGTAAACATCACATTCACCATTTTACATTTTTTACACTATTGTTATTTTCATCAAGACATATCTAACAATATGCTCATATGATCTTTTGAACAAACAGCAAAGGATATGCATACATTCTTGTTGAACTGGTACAAAAAGTTTCCATCTTTCAGAACACGAGATTTATATCTTACAGGAGAAAGTTACGCCGGTAAGCATCTAGAAATACATTTGTCAGTTCAAATTTTTTATTTAAATATGTTTTCTATACAAATAGTTAAATAACTGTGGTGTTTACATGTAGGACATTATATTCCACAGTTGGCTATTGCCCTTCTGGACCACAATGAACGTTCTACTGGTTTCAAGTTTAATATCAAAGGAGTTGCTGTAAGATTTTTAACCATTCATAGTGGTGACACTTTATAGTTTTATCTTGTTCATCTAGTGCAAAGACATGTGTCATAGAGCCATAGAGGGTGCTTGGATGTGCATCTAAACTCATTTTCTGGGATATAAAGTTGAAATAATTGGTTTTGAGTGTTTATGAAGGGAAACTGATTATTGGAAATTGGCTGTAAAACCATGTCACTGACCTACGGGTGAAATATAATCACATGTTTTATCCGTGCTTTTTAACCTAGTATGGTCAATACTATTTCAACGCAACTAGTATAAACACATCCACAATGCATCTCCCATAGCTCGTTTTAGTACAACTGATTATCTAATACTCGTATGTCAACAGATTGGTAACCCGCTTCTTAAACTAGACCGTGATGTCCCATCAGTATACGAGTACTACTGGTCACATGGGATGATATCAGATGAAATAGGCCTTACAATCATGAACGACTGCAATTTTGAAGATTATACATTTGCATCACCTCACAATGAATCTGGTGTATGTAATGCTGCCCTTTCACAAACAAACAGCATTATTGGTGAATATATTAATAATTATGATGTCATACTTGATGTGTGCTACCCATCTCTTGTGGAACAAGAACTGCGGTTAAAGAAAACGGTAACTCTTCTTTTTGAATTTTATAATCATTTGAAAACTTGGGACAAGTTTATGTTTAATTTTTAATATGTTTAATATGTCTTAAAAGGTGACCAAGATTAGCTATGGAGTTGATGTGTGTATGAGCCTGGAAAGACGGTTTTATTTCAATCTTCCTGAGGTTCAACAAGCTCTTCATGCTAATCGAACCAAGTTGCCATACTCGTGGACCATGTGCAGTGGGTAAGAGTGATTTTTTTCCTAACCCATATATAACATAGATGGTCTTATTCGGTAACTTAAAAGTTACATACGATACGAAAACACTTTTTCAAGTGTCCCATAAATCCAGTATACCATTATTTTTACATCCGAGTCATATAACCTTGCTTCCTTTCCCGTTTGCATCATTTTATAACCCAAAATCCTGATATGTTTATATAAAAAAGTTAACATCATAGATTATATATGAATTTAATATCACTTTATAGAAAATAGTGAAAATGACGAAAATGGACATTACCGGCGAGAGGTGCACAAAATCAGATAAAATCTAGCCAAAAATACAGACGCCCATGATGCCGGCCAAAGTACCTCGTGGGTTCATAGAGTTTCATTCTCCGCCAAAAAACCAGATGTGTCATCCACTATCCAGATGTTAACTTTTGTTATATTTTGTGCGGAATATGAAACCCCGTGAACCGTGACCTATTTTCTCCGGATTCATCGACATTTCAGCTTTTCACCTAGATATTGTCTTTTTTTGTGCAACTAACTCCATGGTTGTCCCTTTTGTCACTTGAATTGTTTTTTAACGTTTTTGGATACAAGTTGGTACAAACAGGACGCAGGGCCAACTTGGAATGAGGCATATGTATAAATAAAAAACACATTGACTAAACAGGGCATATGTAAAAAGAAAACGGGTTGAAAGTTGGGCCAAATAATTGGATTATGAGAGCTAAATTAATATTAAAATAATATCATTTTGTTAACCAGGTTTGACACCTTGGAAATTATCTAAAAATAAAATCAATTTTTTTCACACCAAAAGTATTTTGGGTCAACCCAACCTGACACCTGTTAGAAACTACTCATTTTGTCCCGTTTCCCAATCCGTCACCGGTCGTAATACTTTTAGTTTCTGATGAAATTTGTGTCATATTGTTGTTGGAACAGAATTTTAAATTACAATGACAACGACGGAAACATCAACATTCTTCCCTTGCTTAAACGAATCATCAACAACAAAATTCCAGTTTGGATATTCAGGTAAACTTTTCGGCTGAATTATAAAACAAGTAGACACGCAACAAGTTACTTATTACCTGCCTATAATTTCCATAGTGGTGATCAAGACTCTGTAGTACCGTTGCTTGGATCAAGAACACTTGTTCGTGAATTAGCTCATGATTTGGGCTTCAAGGTTACTGTTCCATATGGAGCTTGGTTTCACAAGGGCCAGGTACTTCTTTTTAGTCATTTCCAATCAAATGTATAGTTTGACTTTCATAGTCGAAAATTTGATATTCAACATTTCTTACTGATAGCCCATTTCATATAGTTTACATGTTTAGCATAGTTCTGTTATTTTTTTTCAAGATTAAAATATAGTTTCATTATTCCAGTTTTTTCAACTGGTTTGAACTTAAAGGTTAAAATGCGCATTCTTTCTGCTGTAGGTTGGAGGTTGGGCTACCGAATATGGTAACCTACTGACATTTGCAACAGTTAGAGGTGCTGCTCATATGGTGCCATATGCTCAACCATCACGTGCTCTACATTTGTTTAGTTCATTTATCCGTGGTTCAAGACTGCCTAACAACACCCGCCCTTCTATTGAAGATTAATGAGCGAAAGAGACTCGCCACATTTCAGTTTTAGTTGAGGTTTCAAAGTTGAACCTTTTTATTTTCTTCGCTTTCTAGTTTTATTCATGTGGCCGAAGGCACGAAAAAGAAAAATGATGAGATAGATTTTCGGAACTTGTAAGAATGAATAGTGCAGTCAAATAATTTATTGTAGACTGGTTTTATGACGAAATGGTTTTACACCGAGCTTTGTTGAAATGACCAAAGTCTAGCCCTCATCTACTCACGAGCCATGGTCAATGCTCTTGTTCCTGTTGTCATCTAAGATTACAACTACGAACTATCTCACACACTTGTCCCAGATGAGATTTAAACCTACGGCTACTTGACCGGGAAGCATCTCACACTCACACCACATGAATACCAGCCAGACTATAAGCCATTTACTTATAAACTTATTATGTTACTAGTTCTAGTAATATATTTTTTTTACTACTTCTTACATATTTGGTCTTTGGACTATATCCTTTAAACTAAATTTCTGATAATTCTTACACTTGCTATACATATTTTCCAATAATTCATTATCTAGACTTTCAACTCACCTTTGGTTAGTTCATGTGAAGAAACAAAATAAGAATCAGAAGATTAACATATACTAATACTTTTCTTGTCACCAGTCAGGCATTCATATAAATGTAGTCAAGAATCTTAATCTATCATTAAAAATCTTTCAAACTAATTATTTAAAAATGTGACAGTATTTTTTATTTGTGTGAAAATGATCTTCTTCCGCAACCAACAAATGTCTAGTGAGAAATGCTAGAAACGACGTCTCATATAACTAATGTCTTTCTCTCTCTTTTTATATTCTCTTTCTAATATACATCTACAAAGTAAATGTTTTGTGTTTTTAAAAATCTTCATGTTGTAGCTGCAATAATCTACACCCGAGATATGAAGGAGAAGTTCGGGTCTTCAAGGATGTTCAGATCTACTGACACACTCCAAACCTTCGGGAATTTCGTACCTCCTGCTAAGTCTTGAGTTGTGATAAGACAAGTAACACACGTTAGCCTTGCCCCGAGTGTTTTGTCCGAGATCCAACTTCGGTGTGTAAATGAGCATATGTGATATTAATGAAGTATGAAGTATAGAGTAAGTATGACAAAATAGTTCGGTTTGGAGTAGTTCCACCTGAGGATCTGATGTCGTCACTAGTTAGGGCTATTTATACTACTTACCTATTCCGAGAATTAAGCACGGGCTTGATGGGCTCGTCCGTACAACCCAATGGCTTGAACATCTTTTTTGGAATGACATGGAGCTTGTCAACTAGTGAGGAAGCTTTGGTTCATCACTTGGTATCATACTTTTGGATCGTCTTTTTGTGTCGTTTTTCTATTGTCCTTTTGTATCGTCCTTTATTGATCACATGTTGGTTTGTTAAGAGATTGGGTTCTCAAAGACCAGATACACCGGTCACTGATATCTTAGTTTATGCATACGATTAGTCATATATTTAGGCATCACATTTCTCTTTCTTAATTAAACAAGATTATCCATCATGGGGCTTGTGGTCTAGTGGTAAAGGCTTAAGTAGTTAAGCGAGCCCAAGTGAGAGTACTACCGGTTTGGGTGACCGACCGGGAAGTCCTCATTTGAGAACCATAAGCTCTAATGATAGCAGGCGAATCGGGAATAGGAGTGGGGTTATCCCCTAAGGAGAGGCTCGCGGTTGGTATCTCTGCTCGAGGATGCGACACTAACTCGTAACATCTAACAACTAACCTGCCGTTTAAAAAAAAAAAAAAAAAAAAAAAATTAAACAAGATTATCCAAAATTAATCTCTTTATATAATCACCGACCAAAAAGCATTTATGGTTTCACCAAACTTAAGTAGCTAACACATCACATTCAACATCTCAGTTGCCACATCTTCAAAATTACCAAAATACCCACACCCTCCAAACAATATTTCTTACCAACCTTATTGTTTACTCAACCAGCAATTCATTGCAAACCCATTTCACAAAACATCAAGATTCTTTATAAATCACACAAATTCATGCTTAGATTTTGATTATCTGTGCAGAATCAATGATGGGTCAGTTTCAGTTTTCAAGATCTAGGGTTTGTTTTAAGTGCTGATTTGAAGTATTTAGTGTTGTAAAATGCTTATTTGGTTGAATTTGATAAAGGGTATTCTTCAAATTTGCTTAATTGTTGATAAAATTTTATGGGCTAATGAAAAATTTTGAAATTTTTGGGAAAAAATATAAAAAAATGATCAAGAAAATGTATCTTGGTTCATCTTTGTGTAAAAGAATGATTTTTAAGTCATTTAGTAGGTTTAATGTTGTTAGTACTTTGTTGTTTATTGTTTTAGCTATAACTTGTGGATATGTGTACTTATATAATGAGGGTGTTAATGTTTCGGATGTGAATGTTGCGCAAATATCGAATCTTGATACGGAAGATTCGGAGGGTGTGTGTGATTTATATGATGGAAAATGGGTTTTAGATGAAAGTGGAACTTACCCGTTATATAATGCGTCTCAGTGTCCATTTGCGGAAAATAGTTTTAATTGTTTAGCTAATGGTAGGGGCGATAAAGGGTATTTGAAATGGCGATGGAAGCCGAATAATTGTGATATTTTGAGGTTTGATGTTGATGTTATGTTGGAAAAGCTTCGTGGGAAACGAATTGTGTTTGTTGGTGATTCGTTGAGTAGGACTCAATGGGAGTCTATGATATGTTTGCTTATGACTGGTGTGGATGATAAAAAGAGCGTTTATGAGATTAATGGGAATAAGATTAGTAAAAAGATTAGGTATTTAGGTGTGAGGTTTAGTTCTCATAATTTTACAGTTGAGTTTTATCGGTCGGTGTTTTTGGTGAAAATTGGTTCTGTTCCTAAACATTCGCCGAAAAGGGTTAAGTCGACGATCAAACTTGATGAGTTGGATGGGATTAGATCGAAATGGATTGATTCTGATATTCTTGTGTTCAATACGGGACATTGGTGGAATCGTGCAAAGCTATTTGAAATGTAAGTCATTTATGATTTTTTTTGCTTATTAAAGATGAATTTTCATTTGTTATGTAGGATTAATTTTTGTGTCTTTGTTAGTTTGATGTTAGAATGGCAAAATAGTTGACACACACAAGACTAAGTAATAGAATGAATAATTAACCGTTTTGAGTGGAATTTGTTATTGCCTGTTAACCGACCCATTTTACCCCTTTTGTGTATATGTTCTTATGCAATAAGTTTTTGAATCGGTTTTTGGACAGTGGCTGTTATTTTAAGGTTGGTGGAAGACTAAAACTTGGAATGTCAACCATGGATGCTTATACAACAGCATTAAACACTTGGGCTTCTTGGGTCGAAAGCATGATTGATACAGATCGGACACGTGTGTTCTTTAGGACTTTTGAGGGCAGTCATTGGAGGTACGTTACTATTTCTAAGACAATAAAGTACTTTAAGCATTATGAATTGAATATATAGAGAAAAAGCTTTCACAGGTCCTTAACCTTATAAACGCAAAATTCATAAGTTTTTCCTTCGTAAAGTATTTCAATTTTCAAGAGCTTCCTGTTAGTAATACGTTTTATGTTTTTTCATGTAAATCATCAAAATATAGAAACTGTTTTGACTAGAAAATCGACTTTTGACCTTATGGTCAAGTGTGTTATTTTTCAAATGCAATTCAGATACAGAATAGTGGCAAATTCTTGATCAAAAGCTTTATTTTGCTAGTACTTGTCATAGTAGTAGCTTTTAACTTGGTTATTGAAATCTTTATTTGGAAGTCTTACCAAGTCTCATCAAATTGAGCTGATTAGAGTACTTTTACCTCAAAAGTTAGACAATTTCTCTTTGAACGTCTTATACTCTTATTAATGACACCTTTTTAATGCGTAACAGCGGCTCTCATGGTCACACTTGCAAAGTTACAAAAATGCCCACATTTGGAAGTAAGAGTGAATATAGAAGCCATTTCTCGGACATTATAAAGAAAGTGGTGAACAATATGGCGGTTCCTGTAACCGCGATGCACGTGACTCCTTTGGGGTCGTTTCGTAGTGATGCACATGTTGGTACATGGAGTGATAATCCAACGGTTCCTGATTGTAGCCATTGGTGTTTACCTGGAGTACCAGATGCATGGAACGAAATCCTGTTCTCATATCTTTGAACTTACAACATTGTAAGTTGACTATTTATCTTTTTCAAGGTCAAAGGTGCGTAATTTCAAATCCAAATTAAATGTCACCTTTTACGTATTTTATTAAATTTTATCTGAAAGAGGAGTATCAATTGAAAACGTCATCGTGACATTCATATGATTTAAATGTTTGTTCATCAAAATTTGCATCAGTTTTTAACCTGAAAGTTGGTGGTTTGACCCTAATCAGTTTGACTTCATAAGGTTAAGCAGCATTTTGAATTGAGTTGCTCTTTTTTTCTGCAGGCCCTTGTTGTTTACTACAAAAAGCTAACCTCACATGTTACCGTTCTCATTAATGGTTAAAGAGTGTAATAAAGAGGGAGAAAACGAGTCGGGTTGTCGTTTTTAACAAATTTAATTGATTTGTTGTTGTACAACTATTGTATACAATCATTATTTCTCATTTTGAATGAGAATTGATCACACCATTTTGTATCCATGATATAATAATGCTTTTTCTTTGGTATGTCAAAATTAGTATACTTTTTGCAACATATTTCTTATTTTCATTGCCAACAAAGTAGTAAGAAGTTAAATAAGATAGTATGCAATCATGTTACAGCATAGATGAAAGTATACATCTTTATTTACATTATCAAATTCAAGTTTTAAGCTTGAGAAGGTGTTTGATGCAACTCTTTTCCAAACTTCTCATTCTTCCTGCACTCTTCTTCTCCGTCAGCATGCAAATCATCATCAATCGTAATTGAAGTTACTTTTATGCCAAGAGGACCTTCCACGACGTTCTCTCTAACCTTCAAACGCTCATCAACATGAACCATTTCATTTTTGCTAGTCGTCTTTTTGCATTTCCACTTCTTAATGATGTAACACAAAGCAAATAAGGTAGGTGCTAGGAGAAAAAAGCAGCCAAATGACACAAGAACTACGAATATGACGGTTGCCATTGCTGATTCTCTTTGTTTTGTGGGGAGTTTTGTGAGATGTGTTTGATGTGAAGAAAGAAGTTGAAAGGATGGTTGTTTTATAGTATTGTGTTGGACTAATACATGACTTCTAAGTTTTAAGAAACTTGACTTGACTAGGATATTTAAGCAAGTATGTTGATTGTATTGTAAAACACTTCTCAAAGATTTGCAAAGGACCATTTCATTTTAGTTGTTTCAAGTCTTAGCATATCCAACTTATGGATTGCTAATATATGGACGTTATAATAAATATCGTATTAAGGTTCGTCATAATAATTATAAGGGTTTTGCTCATGTGTGACCGGTGAGGACTGCCTTTAAAGGAATTCTCCAGATAGGTAGTCGCAGTTGGTAAGCAAGGCATTAGGAGATAGAATAGAAAATGGTAGCTTCAACCGAAGTACGGATCGTAAAATGGTACGGTGGCGTCTGAAGTACGGTGCAGTGGCTGATCCTATTGCATTTTTTTCCATATGACGGCGCCAAACTGCACCGCTTGGCTCGCCATAATATCAAAACAGCCCAAAGATCACGTATCTCCCTTTTTCCTTGATCATTTCGATGTTGGTTTCGATGGTCCAATTATATATGGTTATGCATGTCGATAATGGGCGATACATCAACGCAAACTTTGGTGTTTTAGTGTTGACGACTTTATGTTGCGTTATCTAGAAAGACATCCTTTGAGGGACTTATAATTCTCATGATCGAAGATGATGACAAGGATAAAGCATTGCGCGAGATAATCCCCACTGACAATGATTTATGAAAAATCCACAAAAGGTGTGAATTGGCGGGAACACCCTTACCCCGGGTGCCTTTTGGCACCAGCCATTGTCCACCCCACAAGGAATAGCTCCAGCAACTCTCTTGGCCCAGTGAGGCACCAACTGGAGTGAGCACGAGTCGAGATTCGAACCCTTGACCTTTTATCCACAAAATCTCTCCAGTAGGCTTATGGGTTTTCAGAGGTGGGTACCAATTGAGCCGAAGCCCTATGGTAATGATTTACGAAAAATCTGTGTATTTTTTCTTCAAAATGAACCCCACTTCTGTCACATGTAAGACATCTTCACACTTTTGGTATTTTATCTACTTATCGACATGCCTACAATAAATTACAAAGCAGCCTAAATGCGTCCCGAATTCAATGAAGAACATTCGCACCGCTATTATGAAATATTGTGGCTCGATAAGCACCAAGGTCGGTTATTTATGTAAGTTTTAGGGAGTTTCGCAACTATGGATGAAAATGAGTTAGCTGAGACAGCTTGGGGACTAGCCGATAGTAAACAACCATTCCTATGTGTGGTTCGGCCCGGTTCAGTTAATGGGTCAGAGTGGATTGAGTTTTTACCAGACGGGTATATGGACGAAATAAAAGGAAAGAGGTCTTGTGTTGAAATGGGTCCCACAAAAACAAGTATTGGCAAATTCTGCGGTTGGAGGGTTTTGGAGTCATTGTGGTTGGAGCTCGACCTTGGAGAGTATTTCTGAAGGCGTTACCAATGATATGTCGTCCGGTTATGGGGGGACCAATGTGTAAATGCTAGGTACTTGAGTTTCGTATGGCAGGTGGCTCTAGAACTAGAGTGCTTGGAACGAAAGGTGATTGTGAATGCGATTAGAAGACTGTTGGTGGACAGTGAAGGGCAAGAGAACTTTGCAAATACCATTAGATAAACTCATAAACATGCATCTCATACGATGGTAGTTATCAAAATGAAAAGCTTTTACAAGATAAAGCTCAAAAATAGACTCAAATTAGTGCAAATATCCACAGGGCGAATTGTTTTGTTTTTCTATTGACTGAGTTTATTTTGCATATGTTAAATGAGTATAGTTAATGTCTAGTCACCTTGATAGTGCAAGTATCTAAAATGGAAGGAAACTAGAAAGGGAACGGTGAAGGACCACTAATCATTTATCATTCTAAGAGTACTAGGCGGAAATGGAACTCGTGACAGTTAGGTAACTGAAACCGACTCACAGGTCCAAAGAAGGAAAATTTTGACACATGTTGATACCAACAAGGAAACATCCTCTTCGTGACAATAGCAACGCACCCAAAGAAGAAAGAATTAATAATCATGTAATTAGAGATCAATCAAATGCTTAGAAGTGATTGATACTTGAATAACCCAAAGTGGTTATACCCACAAGATTATGAACACACGCCGTGCTCCATTTAGTTAGCCTAAACTTCCACTAGTCTACATGTTGGAACCAAAAAAACAGATCGTCGCCATTTATTTTCATCAAGCAAACATTTTATTAAACAAAGAACAGCTCACAAGGAAATCCAGCCTATATGTCACAGATTGGCACATTATGCTGCCGAAATCCACGTATACATGAACTAAACACAACAATGGGCCAACCCATGAGAATACAATCCCACCCACATATGAATCAAAGAAATAAATATGCCAAACAATTGTAACAACATCATAAAATATCCACAAAGCCATCCTGGAGCATCTGAAGAAACAGGCAGCATTCCTGCAGGCCCCTGACTTCAACCACGAACCAGATCAGCAGCTCCCTGAACTGCTTGATGACCTATTATTAATGTCCTCGAAATTTAGTACGCGTGGCCCATTGGTCTTTTTGGAAATATCGACTCTTATATAGCAAGTTAGCACAAATCACAAAACAATATTACTACAGTCTACACTCTATAGGTCTAACGGGTTAGGCATTTTTCATACCTCACGAGGTATTAACAAATAATCGTTAATGTTGTATGAGGTCCCTTGATGGCGAAAATTAATCTTTGGCATATCATGAATTCCATAACCCCATGTCTTCAGGTTAGGACAAGGATATTTAATGGTAGAATGGCCATTGCAGAAGCTCTTGAGTTTAGCCAAACTCTGAATCTTAATACAAGTAAGACGAAGGAACTCAAAATCTACCTGACATGCTAACATTTCAATTTCATTGTTACCTACCTCCTCATATCCGACGCAGATCACAGACACCCAACTGTTACATTGGTAAAGTCTTAAAGACTGCAGATTGATAAGTCCTTTTGCCACGCTCAGTGGGAACAGTCTTTTTAAATTCACACCTCTGATTTCAAATTTCTCTTAAGTTATGAAAGCTTATATACTCATCTGGACAGTTCCATACTTCCATAGAACCTCCAAACTATCCATACACTCTAATTTGAATTTTTTCACTTTCGAAAAGAACTTTCCCGTTGCTTTTTTATCCACCAAGCAAAAAGCTTCACCTCCGAATATGCTTATTCTTTTAAAATTCATCTATTCCTTCAGAAAACATAACAGGGAGGATATTTTCAAAACCTTCATAGCAAATATATACGTATATCTCCGGCTGCCTTAATCAATTTGCTACATGGCTTCATAAATGGAATATCAATGAAGATAAGAATCAGAATACGTTTATAAGGAAAATGGGCATCAAATTAGCGCTTAAGCACCTTAATTTGGTCAACTGACAAATCTCTTGAGGAATTTCTTTAATATTTGTTTCATTGAGAATTAAAATCTGTAGGTTCTTTAGTTCTCCAAGTATAGAGATCTCATCGAAATGTTCATTACCAAAAAGATTAAGCATGCAAAGTTTTGTAAGTAAATTGAATGATTGTGGTAACTTTAACATTTTTTATGGCTCGAATGAATTTTCAGGAATGGATTCTAATTCGCTATTTGGTATAAGAAAAGAATCGAAACTTATGATCATGAAGCTTAGAAATTTGGTTTCGCATAGAGAGTGATTTAAGCAGGGACGGACATAGGATTCTCCGTAGGGTGTTGCACAATTTCTTTTGGAAGGGTATTGCATATAATTTTCTTTATCATGAACAATAAAATTTGCATCATAAATAATTTTTAGGCTAAACTGAAGTAACACAAATACTAAAAAAGTAACACTTTTCGGAAAAGAATTATACTTTGTAACCAAAATCGGGTGTGGCCCGTGCCACACCCGGCTCCTATGTGGATCATCAAACTAGTCGAGACATATGCCATATTGTACTAAGTTTTCCAACTCTATGTTTGCATCTTATGGGAACATACTACAAAGTAAGAAGCATGATTTAGCTTCCTCACTTTCAAGGTAGTTTAGCACTTTAGCTTTAGATGATTTATAAATGCTCTTGTTTTTTAGAGCATTTCCTACAAATGATTTCCTCTGTGTAGTATGTTCCCAGAAGATGCAAACATAGATTTGAGAGAGTGAAAGTGCGTGTAACTTTCGGCTGGAAAATTATGAGAGCATCTAGGGCAAATTGTAGCTTATATACTCAACTTTGATAGTTTGTGACCCTTGACATTTCAGCCCTTTCGAGTTTCAACTTTGCACAGCCTGCTACTTGACTCTTAAACTTTAAATATAGAGAAACTACAAAATACAAATTAATACAATAAGCCCCTCTAATATTATTTTCATAATAAGATTAGAAATTTTATCACCCTCCCTTAATCTTATTCTGAAATAATTTTCACAGTTTATATGTTTTGTATTTATTAAGGGTATGTTTGGCGAAATGGGCTGGTGTTGGGCTGAGGACGAAGCTGGAGGTTATATTATGTGCTGGAAGCTCGAGTTTATATTTTTATAAAGCTATTTGGCGAATTAGTTGGAGTTGAAGTTGAAGTTTATTAATGTAAAACCACATAAATACGTCAAATTAATTCAACTATATTCCCGGCTTTTTGCGTGATAATCCATTATATTTTGAAGGATATATAAGTGTTTTGACTAGCTATAAGACGCCATAAGCCCGTTTCAATGGGCTTGGCTTTATGGAGGCTTATGGCTTATGAAAGTTTTCATAAGCCCGTGTGACAAACAAAACTTATTTTATACGCTAGCTTATTTTAAAAGCTCAAGCCCCTGTAAGCCCCTATAAACCTTGCGTCAAACACAACCTAAATGCACTTTAACATATGTTAATGAGAACATGTATATCATTTCCTGTAGTTACAGTCCCAAATAAAGGTTCATATCAATATTTTTTTATCAAGTATATTTATTCGCAGGGCCTTGGACAATATTTTGCAAACGGCCTCCAAAACAAAGAAACAACCTTGACGAAGATGAAGAGAAAAAGATGAAATTTTACTAGCCATGTGAATATAAAATTTAATTCGATCTGAAAGACTGAAACATAAGTATTTTTTTTTCAGGAAGCGATGCAACTTGACTTTAACGGTCAAATATGTTAGTTTTAAAATTTGTGTTGTGTCTGATACAGATTTTGTATGATAAACTTTCTTTTCCTAGTACTTGTTATGAACTTAATAAGTTATCAAGCTTTCTTTTTGGATGTCTGATTAAATGTTACGAAAAATGGAAATGAATGAATAGTTTTGACTTTGACCTAAAAACTTAGACCATAACTCTTTCTCTTGAACGGAAATGGTAAATGTTACCAGATTAACAGTTAAAGCCTCTTTTTTATGTGTACCAGCTGGCCAAATGGTCACACTTGCAAACTTACAAAGATTCCAATGTCTAGAAGAGTGAATATAGAAGGGGTTTCTCGAAAATTTTAAAAAAGATTGGTACACAGAAATATAGATTGCAGTGACGACATTGTACGTGACTCGCATGGGGTCGTTCTGTAGTGATGCACATGTTAGTACACGGCGTGGGAGTTCTTGATGCATTGAATGAATTGTTCTCATATGAGTCATATCTATGAAACTGGAATAAGGTGAGTTGACTATTTGTCTAAGTCAAACTTACTAAATTCCATAATCCAAATTAGATATGATATGTCAATTTTCCTCAATTAGGATCTGTTTGAGCAGGTTTACATGCTATAATAATTGTTTTACATGTTTGTTCTCAGAAATTTGCATCAATTTTGAATATGAAAGTCGATTGTTTGACCTTAAACAGTTGACTTCATTTTGTTAAGCAGAGTTTTCAATTGAGTTGCTCTTGTTTTTTGCCGGCTTGTTACTAATGAAAAAATTAAAAAATAAAAATGCTAACCTTGCACCTTACATTTCTCATTGATGGACGAGTGTAAGAAACAGGGAGAAGATGAGTCAACTTGTCATTTGGAACAAATCCGACTAATGTGTTGTAGAACGATTGTATTCAATCACTGTTTTGTCATTTTGCATTAGATTAGTTGTTTTTTTAACCAAAGTTCCACAAACATGATGTAATAATCTTTTTCTGTTGCAAGTAAAAAACATTTGCATTTATTTTCATTAGCTACACAGTAGTAAGTTAGATAGGATAGTAATATGCAGTCATATTACATCATAAATCAAAGTACACAAGCTCAAGTTTCAAGCTTGAGAACTTGTACTTGGTGGTGTTTGATGCAACTCTTTTCCAAACTTCTCATTCTTCCTGCACTCTTCCTTTTCATCAACATGCAAATCATCATCTATCGTTATTGAAACATTTTTCGTGCCAAGAGGACCTTCCACGACATTCTCCCTCACTTTCAAATGCTCGTCAACATGCACCATTTCGTTTTTGCTAGTCGTCTTCTTGCATTTCCATTTCTTAATGATGTAACACAAAGCAAATAAGGTAGGTGCTAGGAAGAAAAAGCAGCCAAATGACACAAGCACTACGAATACAACGGTTGCCATTGTCAATTCTATTTGGTTTATTTGACGATGTTGATTCAGGTTCTAAATAGGTTTTTTAGATGGATTTGATGTGCAGAAAGAAGTTTTTAAGGATGGTTATATGTAGCATTGCATGTGCTGGACTAATGCATGACTTCTAAGTTTTACGAAACTTATAGGATATTTTAAGCAAGTATGTTGAATTGTTGATTGATTGTATTGTAAAACACTTCTCAAAGATTTCAAAGGACCATTTCATTTTTATTTGTTTCGAGTCTTACCATATTCAACTTATGGATTGTTAATAAAAGTAATGTCACAAGAACACGAAATATCGTATTTACATATATTTTCTTTAGTGAAAGAGAAGGTTTGCTATTAAAATTGTAATAAGAATAATAATAACCAAGACGTGATATCGTTTTTTGTAGTTACACTCTCAAATAGAAGATCATTTAGGATTTTTATTACGTTTTTATCAGCAGGCCTCATACGTCTCGTACAACTTTTTGCACACGGCCTCCAAAAACGGATCGAGAAACGGCCTTAATGATGATGATGATGAGAAAAGACGAACTTTTACTAGCCATATAAATATGAAAGTTAATTTTACCATATTAACAGTTAAGACTCTCGTTTATGTGTACTAGCTAGCCAGCCAAATGGCCACACTTGTGGAGTTACAAAAATGTCTATGTCTATGGTAGAAATGTAGAAGTGATTTATCGAAAATTATAGAGAGGGTGGTGAACAATATGTCGGCTCCTATATGGACAATGTACGTGACGTACATGTTGATACGTGGAGTAGTGATCAAATGGTTCTTGAATTTAGCCATCAGTGTTTACCTGGAATTCATATGCATGAAATGTATTGTTCTCATATCTATGAAATTTGTATATGGATAGTCGACTATTTGTCTCTTTAAAAGTCAAACCTACCAAATTTCAAATCCAAATTAGAAATGATGTTTCATACATCTCCTGGATTTTTACTTGATGCAGGAGTATATACCAAAAAGTTGGCGTGTCATATCATTTTTTTTAATTGTTTGTTCTTTAAAATTTGCATCAATTTTGAATTTAAAAGTTGGTCGTTTGACCTTAAACAGTTGACTTCTTTTTTGTTAAACAGAGTTTTCAACTGAGTTGATTTTAATTACGTGACAATGGTCAACCGGCTATGACCCAATAGCCAATTTTCAAAACAACGGGAATGAACGGTTTCCAAAAGTTGAATAGAACAATACGCAAAATTTAGTAATTTTGGTGAATAATAAGAAAGTTCAGTAATTTACGCGATATTTTCGCGAAGTGTGGTAACATATTTGTAAATTAGCTAACTTAATATATCTATTTAAAAAAAAACAAAAAAAAAACAAAAAAAAAAAACAAAAACAAAAAAAACCTAGTATTAAAACAAACAAATTGACGAATTACCTATGATTTAAGATCATTTGAGGATCAAACTTTTTTTACATACCAAGGGACTAATCTCCATCCTTCATCTTCCCTCCATCTTTATTTGACCTAATGGATGAGATTAATCCAAACAATTTAAAATCCCCACTTTCATCATTTTTTTTCAAATATTAATATCTTTCAAACCGTTAATCGTTAAGCGAAAAAAATATACCGCTACGACGAGCATTTAATTATCTTTCTATAGATAGGCAATTTGATATATTTTCGACAATTTTTTTTTTTTTNTATATCAAAGTGTCCGTCTATGGAAAGATAATTAAATGCTCGTCGCGATGGTGTAATTATTTTCGCTTAATGATTAACGGTTTAAGAGATATTTAAATTATAAAAAATGGGAGAAACATTAAAATGCTTTTAATCTCAACCATTGATTTCTTTTTAGATGGATGGTGAGGATGAGTCACTTGGTATATAAGAAAAGTTTGGTATTTAATATAACTCTCCTCATTACCTATTTACACTTTAGTTCCATAAATAAAAGATATAGAAAAATAAATAATAATCTTCATAGCCAAAAAGCCTCACACTTAAACGCCTCAAACCCTAAAATCAAGAAGAACGATCGTGGTGACTAGTAACATAAAAGAAGATTCTTTGGTCGATTTTACGAGCATTGGCGACATTGAAGATCAAGAAGAAGTACTAGAAGAAGAGATTATGACGTCGAATGAATATGTTGTTCATCGTCACAGCGCCTTATCGCACAAGGCAAAAGAAGAAAGCGGCGAGTCCTTGGTGATAGTGGTAATATATTGCCTGCTCGGAATGGTTTTAAGAAACCAAAAGTGGATATTAACGTTAATGAGGATTTAGCACTGAAAAGCGTCCAAAGTCACTCTCACCAGTTTTTAGTGCGCGAAGCAAGGTTGCTTGGGAGATCACTACAAAACCAAAAGTGTTGGAACTTATGGGTTTTATAAACAATGTTGTATATTGTTTGTATCCCACATAGGTGGGTGAATGAAGTGAAAGTGGGTTTATAAGTACTATTCCACTCAAATGTTTGAAAGTCTTTTAGGAGGTTTTTGGAGTGAATTGTAGTGGATGATTAATTTGGTATATATTATATATATTAATTAATCATAGACTTAGCATTTTTACTGCATGAATAGAGACAGTTATTTCTGTTTTTATTGTTATTTGGCAGTTATATTAGAAAAGGCATAATGAAGGGTTGCGATGGTTACTTTTGGAGGGAACCAACAGTCATGTTGGTTGGATTATAACTGCCAAAATGTAACTATAAAAGGGTGTGTTTCGTTCAGAAAATATACAACAAAATCCGAAACACATATATACATACGATATACAAACCTGTGATGTTCATTTGAATTTTATGTACGCTGCATAAAATTCTGTAGTTTGAGGTTGAATCCTGGGAAGAAGTTAGTCACGAATCCCACCAGCGTAAATAGTGGGGGCTAATATTCGTTAAGGACAGTGATTATCACGTCCTCAATTTCGTTTATATTATTAGTAGTTTCTGCCATATTTTAACAAAAAGATCCTGTTTTAGTTAACATTGATGAATCTGACATTAACAATGAACTTGCTGAGGTGGAATAAGTTAAGGAAATTTATGCGTTTTACAAGGTTTTAGTCTGAAGGTGGTTTAAGAGATTACATGGATTCCCAACCTGATATCAATCCTTATATGAGAGCTATCTTGAATCTTGATTGACTGGTTAGTTCTAGTTCACAAAAATTTTGACATGATGCCCGAGTGTCTTTATCTCACTATCAACATTATTGATAGATATCTTTCGGTCAAAACTGTTCCTAAAAGTGAATATCAATTGCTCGGCATCAGCACATTGCTTTTATCTTCCAAGTATGAGGAAATACGGCCACCAACGGTAAATGATTTGGTAAATGTAAATAGTTTGATTTATGTATCCGATAATAAGTACTCAAGAGAGCAGATTCTAGCTATGGAATTGGCCATTCTCAGTCATTTAGGTTGGCATTTGACGGTTCCAACACCATATGTGTTCACCGTTTGGTACACTAAGGCTTCACTTCCATCTGACAATGAGGTGGTGAATATGGCATTCTTCTTCACTGAGCTCGGTTTGATGGATTACTTGGTTACCATAAGCAATAACCCTTCAAAGCTTGCTGCATCTGCTGTGTACGCTGCTAGGTGCACGCTTAACACGACACCTGCATGGACTGAAACACTCAGACATTACACTGGATATGCGGAAGATCAAATACTGGATTGTGCAAAGAATTTGGTGAGCTTTCATGCTTGTGCAAGAGAAAGTAAGTTGTTGAAGGAAGTATACAAGAAGTATGTGAATCCTAACAGGAGTGCGGTGGCTCTTTTCCCTCCAGCGACGAGTCTGTTGCTAGGCTGCTGTGAGAGTGCTCTTGTATGCTTTTCGCTGAACCATTTTGGTCAGATTAGGAAGTTTATTAATGTATATGGTTAGTTGTTAACTTGACTTTAGTAACCATAATTAAAAAATGGGTTCAATTATTATTGTTATGATCTTGTTAAGAGCACTAGGTACCGTGGTGCCATCAAGTTGGTGCCGTAGGATTTTTTTGCTGCCACGTCAGCAAAAAGCTCCACGGCACCAGAAATCCCACGGCACCACACTTCAGGGGTATCCGTTGGCACCAGANAAAAAGATGCATAAAATTAAAAACCTAGTACATTATATAGAAATAAAAGCCTATTCATCGTCGGTAGGATACTTTGCCCGGATTTGAGCTTGTTGTGCTGCCACGATCCTTGCGTTGACCGGATTCATCTTGCTTGTGTCCATTTCCAGCACCCGCATTGACTCCTCCCAAACTAACCAGTCAACCAGGTGTGGTCAACAAGTTAAATCTGAGAGAGGAGAGATCAATTTATGATCCGTTGAAAGCAGAGTGTACTCACGGGTCGTTAAGTCCCAACGAGGTTGAAATTGTATTTTGCTAGAATGGGCCTATCCAGTACTAAAGCCAGAATGCAAATATTATGGTAGTTATTTCCGTCTATTTATCTTTGGTATTTTATAAGAGAACCTTCAAAGAAACTTAACGGAACCCAGCGAAGGTCAGAAAGTGGAACCGAGTAGATATCTATTTATGCCAAAATCGAGCTTATTCTCGCATATTTGAGGGTTCAGTTAAGACATTCTTTTTATGCAGTCTTTTTCAGAACTGGTTTAGATGTAGTGGTATTTGAAGAGGAATTAGTAATGGAAGCTAGTCCCATGTAAAACATCTTCTATGAGCTTCATATTTATGAGGCATTGCCTGTATTAATTGAAACTTGTTTATAATGTATACTGTTGATTACAGTATGTTTTACTGGAAAGTCACTAGCACATGGTTAAACATAGTGTTATGACTCATGAGCTCATAACATGTTTAATGCGGATCCATATTAGCACATGTAAACATATTCGTAGGGCCGCTTTTCGAAAGAAATAAAACATATTAGTCAGGTTTTGTTACCATGCTATTTTGGTGACATGACTATTAGTCATGGTGGTAGCTTAATGCTTTGACCCAGAACTATCCCACAACTGAGTGAAGCAATATTATGAGGCATTGCCTGTATTAATTGAAACTTGTTTATAATGTATACTGTTGATTACAGTATGTTTTACTGGAAAGTCATTAGCACATGGTTAAACATAGTGTTATGACTCATGAGCTCATAACATGTTTAATGCGGATCCATATTAGCACATGTAAACATATTCGTAGGGCCGCTTTTTGAAAGAAATAAAACATATTAGTCAGGTTTTGTTACCATGCTATTTTGGTGACATGACTATTAGTCATGGTGGTAGCTTAATGCTTTGACCCAGAACTATCCCACAACTGAGTGAAGCAATATTATGTTGTACCTTAAGATGGCAAACTCAGTAGCCTGAAAAAATTCTTAATCTTAACTGGTTCTCCTTGTAGGATTTCTTTTCTTTATTTATTTGTAGATTTTGCGACTTTTCCTATGCAAGATTTAAGATAACCTCAACATAGATTTAAGATACCCTCAACATAGAAGAGAAATAGCGCATAGTTAACCAATTTTGGCATATTGAGTAGAAAAATAGTAATAAGACAGTTGTTTCATCATATGAATATATGTTATATTTCCGTTTAAAAAACAAGGGTACCCAGAATTAACAAAGTTTCTAGTAAAATATCAAGTCTAGGTGTTCTTGCTGAAAGTTTTACTAAACCATGAGTTCTTCAAACATAGACTTGATAATTTTTCTTCTAGTTAAATTTCGGATGGCATCGCAAAAGTATCGACCCTTTGTGCTTAAACTCCCTTGTGATCCACCGGCCATTGCTTCTACACTGCCCAGTCTAAGCTGCATGTCGTCTGTTTCAATGTGGATCTCTATAATGCTCATGGCTTTGGCCTATATATATATTAGTACAAACACAACATTAGACGATTCACAACAGACTAAAAGGTAATGTATCGAAAATAAAATGGCTACCTTTATCTGCTTTGGAATCCAATTATTTTATCTAAGATCAATAACATCAAGAACCATAGATCCCAAATTATTTTATCTAACATTCAAGTTCCAGTAGAGGGTGGTGGTGGTGGTGGCAGTATAGGGTGGTGGTGGTGGTTGTGTGGTGGTAGAGGGTGGTGGTGGTGGTGGCGGTAGAGGGTGGTGGTGTTGGTAAAGGGTGGTGGTGGTGGTGAAGTGAAATAAAAGATGAAACTCAAATTGCAAATTTAGTCCCTGAATCGACACGTGGACATATTAATCTTTAAAGCAATGAAATGACGATAATGCCCTCGGTGACGTGGCACTTAACGAGAAAAATAACGGAAAAACGCTCTCGGTGGCTATTTTGCACTTTTACGTAACGTTAGTGGCTTTTTTGCGCTACTTTTTGTCTCGGTCCCATTTCTGCGATTTCGTGAAAGTTTAGGGACCATTTTTGCATTTTACCCTTAACAAAATAAAAGTTTGTTATCTTAAGCGTATTTTTTTAAAAAAGTTTAGTAATATGTCTGTAATTAACTTTTTCTTTTGTTAAACTTACCAAGCTTTTTGTTTTATGATGATGGCGAGGAATATGCAGTTTAAAGCAGATCTCATGAATTCAAATTGTCTTTGTGTCCTTTTATCACGATTTTAAGCAATTTTCGTCAGAATTTAGGTACCTTTTCGGATATAGCTCTTTGCAAAACATTAAACATGATGAAATTTACATTCGGTATGACGTATATAAGTGTATGCCTTGTCTTATTCAAAACTCAAGTCACTTAATACAGTAGAAGTTCCTTAACTAGGACTATCTAGTCGAATGAATGTTTAAACACAATGTAAATTAAATATTCATATAGTATTTGATTCGTTCTTTAATACATACTCGTCCACATAGAATACACTTTGTCCTCCAAAACCTATACCACATAACATGTAAAACTATAAATCAAATGGTTACAATTCCGCAAACTTGGAATGTTGCATTCGCTACGAAGTCACAGGAGGGTAGTCGGGTAGAAGGACAAATACACAAGTGGTCAAGCAGAAGCCTATCTGTATGATCATTTCTTAACCTCACACTCTTATAGTCTTATTAAATAAAAATGTCTTGCATATCTTTAGTTCAAATGATGCAACTAACTTGACCGATAACATACATGTAATCTAGTTTCATCTTTAAATGTACCCCGACAACATAAACCACTCGGCCTGCCATGTCACGTATTCTTGAAGCTAAGCTAAGATTCATGATGTGACATAAGCATGGCTATGCACCAAATTCATACCAGTTGAAAATAACCCAAAGTGGTTATACCCACAAGATTATGAAAACACGCCATGTTCCATTTATTTAGCCTAAACTTCCACTAGTCTACATTTTTTTTGAAGGGTAAAAGCTACAGATTACCAACAAATTTACGGATTTGTCCTAGATTGATATACCAACTAATTAATTAACATATTTAAACATAATTTTGAAAGTTGTGTTCTAATATTAACCTTTTTTGAAAACTTGTCACACATTTAGTCCCTAATTTGGATGGCCGTTAGTTTATCCGTTAACTTATTTGCACCGTTAGTCCATTCCGTTAATATTTTGCACCGTTGTCAATCTTTTTACGTTTTCGTCCATTTTTTAACGTTCTCGTCTGTTTTTTTAACGTTTTCGTCCATTTTTTTTACGTTTTTGTCCATCTTTTTACGTTTTCGTTCATTTTTTTTACGTTCTCGTCCGTTTTTTTTAACGTTTTCATCCATTTTTTTTACCTTTTTGTCAATCTTTTTACGTTTTCGTCTATTTTTTTACGTTCTCGTCCGTTTTTTAACGTTTTCGTCCATTTCTTACGTTTTAGTCAATCTTTTTACGTTTTCATCCGTTTTTTTACGTTTCGTCCATTTTTTTACGTTTTCGCCCGTTTTTTTTTGTGATTAGGTAAGTATACTAAAAGAAAGCTTGACATTTGATAAAAAAATTTCTGTGTCGATTTTAAATCACGATTTTGAACCCTTTCTGTTCTGAATCATCAAAAGTGTAAAACACGAAAGTTGTCCGGAATAATGTTTTACATCAAGACTCGCGAGATTTTTACCTGAAAATGCAAAACAAGATTGGTTAAAACGTAACGAAAACGTTAAAAAGGGACGAGAACGTAAAAAAATAGACGAAAACGTAAAAAGATTGACAAAAACGTAAAAAAAAATGACGAAAACGTTAAAAAAACGGACGAGAATGTAAAAAAATGGAAGAAAACGTAAAAAGATGGACAAAAACGTAAAAAATGGACGAAAACATTAAAAAACGGACGAAAACGTAAAAAGATTGACAACGGTGCAAAATATTAACGGAGGGACTAACGATGCAAATAACTTAACGGATAAACTAACGGCCATCCAAATTAGGGACTAAATGTGTGACAAGTTTTCAAAAAAGGTTAATATTAGAACACAACTTTCAAAATTATGGTTAAATATGGTAATTAATTAGTTGATATATCAATCTGGGACAAATCTGTAAGTTTGTTGGTAATCTGTAGCTTTTACCCTTTTTTGAACGGGAAATTCTCTCGTAAAGCAGATACATTTGGAACCAAAAGAACAGATCGTCGCCATTTATTTTCATCACGCAAACATTTTATTAAACAAACAACATCTCACAAGGAAATCCAACCTATATGTCACAGATTGGCACATCATATGCTGCCAAAATCCACAGTATACATGGATCAAACTGAAATGCTAAAAGATTACTAAACACATCAATGGGCCAACCCATGAGAATACAAGCCCACCCACATAATGATCAAAGAAAAAAACATGCCAAACAATTGTACCAACATCAGAAAATATCCACACAATGCCATCCTGCAGCATCTGAAGAAATCCAACAGGCAGCAGACTTCAACCGCGAACCAGATCAGCAGCACCCTGAATTGAACTGCTTCATGACCTACCGTCAATGTCCTAGAGAACGCATTATCTGAACCCCTTGATGTTTGAAAAAATCGTCAGCTGTTTTTCCTATAAGAATAACAAACAAATATAGCAAGTTAGCACGAATCACAAAATAATATTACTACAGTCAGCACTCTATAGGTCTAACGGGTTAAGCATTTTTCATACCTCATGGCACATCAAAACATAATCGTTAATGTTGTATGAGGTCCCTTGATGGCGAAAATCCATCTTTGGCATATCATGGATTCCATAACCCCATGTCTCCATGTTAGGACAATTGCTAACCGACACCACCTCCAAAGAAGGATATTTAATGGTAGAATGCCCATTGCAGAAGCTCTTGAGTTTAGCCAAATGCTCAATCACGATAAAGGATAGACGAGGGAACTCAAAATCTACCTCCCGTGCTAACATTTCAATTTCATTGTTTCCTGCCTCCTCCTCATATCCAACGCAGATCACAGACTCCAAACTGCTACAACCCGATAGAATTAAAGACCGTAGATTGACAAGTCCTTTTGCCACGCTCACTGGGAACAGTCTTTTTAATTTCTCACAAAAACTGATTTCAAATTTCTCTAAGTTATGAAAGCTTATATACTCATCTGGACAGTTCCATAGAACCTCCAAACTAAATATCAAGCTTAATATGAAAATTTTCACTTTCGAAAAGAACTTTCCCTTTGCTTTTTGATCCACCAAGCAAAAAGCCTCACCTCTGGCTCCGTATATGGTTATTCCTTTAAATTCATCTATTCCTTCAGAAAACATAACAGTGAGGATATTTTCAAAACCTTTATAGCAATGTATATGTATATCTTCGGCTGCCTTAATCAATTTGCTATATGGCTTCATAAAGGGAATATCAATGCCTTTAAGAATCAGAATACGTTTATTTTCTGATACATAAGGTAAACGGTCTCGAATCAACCTGGTTTCAGCTAACAACATTTTGGTTCCAACTAGAATCTCAAAATATTGCAATTTCCCAAATTCGAGATTTTTGGGGATACCATCAAAATCACTCACAATAAGCTCTAACTTTGTGAGGAATGGCAGGTTAGGTATCTCCTCAAGACTACTTCTATCACCTCCCCTAAAGAAACCAACACACAATTCTTCTAAAAGATAGAGGTTTGATATGACACCAGGTGCAATTTGAGATAGTCGGTAACAAAATTTAGCGCTTAAGCACCTTAATTTGGTCAATTGACCAATCTCTTTAGGAATTTCTTTAATATTTGTTCCATTAAGGATTAACATCTGTAGGTTCCTTAGTTCTCCAAGTATAGAGATCTCATCGAAATATACATTACGAGAAAGATTAAGCATGCAAAGTTTTGTAAGTAAATTGAATGATCGTGGTAGGGATGAGATGCAGTTGTCCTTCATATCTAAGACTTTAACATTTTTTATGGCTCGAATGAATTTATCAGGAACGGATTCTAATACTATATTATCTGGTATGAGAAAAGAATCGAGGTGTGGGAAATGAAACTCATGATCAGGAAGCTTACGAATTCGGTTTTGTATCAGAGAGATCCCAATGTAGCTTTCTGTGGCATTTCTTGGATGCCATTGTGACAGACCCTTTCCTGCCTCCACCACTGTTTTTTTATTACCTTCGGAAGCAATTAACAACGCCATATCACGAACAACGTCATGCATTTTTGTTGTTCCTTTGCCATCTCCATCTAATAACAAGCACGATGATTTAAGGGTGTTGACTGCAATTTGAACCCTATTCCTTGCGTCTTCAATACTTTGGAGATCATCAAACTTCTCGAGACCTATGCCATATTGAACTAGGTTTTCCAACTCTATATCTGCATCTTCAGGGAACATACTACAAAGTAAGAAGCATGATTTAGCTTCCTTACTTACAAGGTAGTCGTAGCTTAGTTTTAGATGATTAAATGCTTGAGTGACCTCTTCATCGATATCTCGAGAGACATGATTCCTTAATCGATCACACGCCGCCTCCCAAATCTTAATGCTCTTGGTTTTCAGAGCATTTCCTACAACTTTAATGATCAATGGCAACCCACCACATTCTAGAATGATTTCCTTTGCAATTTTATTAAATTCGGCATCTGTCTCCACTTTTTCACCAACCACGTTTTTGAAAAGGATCCATGCTTCGTCTTCTGCCAATGATTCTACACAAATATTTTTTTGTGTATTCATTGCCACACACACATTTTCTCTTCTGGACGTCAGCAAGATCTTGCAATTCTTGTAGTTACTCCCACATGGAATGCCCACTTCATCTAGTGGAAGTTCCTTCCAGAGGTCATCTAATACCACGAGAACCTTTTCCTTCTTCTCGATTCGCTTTGCTGTGTCTTCAAATTTTGCTTTAATCTTTTCAGATTCTACATTTTGTGACACGGTTACAATAACAACATCAGCAAATACTTTCTTCATTTGTGCAGCAACTTCTTTAGCTAGTGTAGTTTTTCCTACACCTCCAACTCCATATATCCCAACAATCTGTATGCTTTCATCTTCTATGGATGCCACGATTTTGTTCAAAAGTAACTTATGGCTGTGTATTTGATCATAATTCTTCCTTTGGTAGAGGTCTATATCTCTTGGGGCAGAAGTAGGAATGGAAACACGATCTTCAAAATCTTTGCCACCTTCTCGGTGGTCAATAAGAGAGAGAGCCTTGTTTGTCGCCGTCTTGCTGTAATGGGAAAGGGTGCTCAAATTGACACACCATCGTAAGTTGAAGCAAGTCTTCTTGGCATTTGCTTCTTGCTCAAGAAAATCTTCTGCCATGGATACCTCAACACCGGCTTGGTCTATCCACCTCTGCACACCCTCTAGGAGATCATCTCCTTTACCTTTAGCTCGATCAATTTGTTGTTGTACCCGGCCCTTCATATCTTTTAGCTTTTCAACTTCTTTCCTCAGCTTGTCAACATTTTTTGAGCAATTTCGCACGTGATCAATCTCCTGTTTTGCTGCACTAAACAACAAGTCTGCTACTTTTCCTATCACAGTATTAGCGGCTTCCATGAAGATGCTAGTTGTGTGATAGATGACTCGGGTATGAAGATTGAAAACAGTGATTGCAAAAATGAGCAAGATGAAATTTATAGAGTGAAATTAGGAAACCGAAAAGAAGGTTTGCTGAACAAAGAATATAGGAGACACCAATTATATTTATATATCATAGCGCGAGTTACCTCGTCGCTAAGTAACGTATAAAAAGCGCAAGTCACCTCGTCGCTAAGTAACGTATAAAAAATTAATATCAGTCTAAGACCATATGTTAGCCCAAAATACCCAGGCCTTGAACAGAAGCCCAAAATATACCGCTTATTAGACAATCTTTTTTCTATTTTTTTGTTGTCGTACTTGCACGTTTCTACTTCAAATCAACGTAGTGTCTTCTTTCTCATCATGCCATCCATTATGGTAAACTTTTTAAAAGATTTATACTTGTATTATGACGTTAAATTATAAACTTTTTTGTTTTTTTAAAAAGTTAATGGCATATAATAGCAATATACTTTCCTATTTGTTCCATTATCAGATACGAACCCAAAATAATACAACACACATCCAACTTTCAAATTTTGTTTCATTATCATACGTTTTGTTTGCACCATTAGTCCTTTTGACGAACGACCGTTTGTAATTAACTCGAAAATATGTTTTTCTTATGTTTTTATACGTTTTCAGACATTTCAATCCGTTTTTATATGTTTTCGCCCGTTTTCTTTACGTTTTTGTTTGCACCGTTAGTCCTTTTGACTAACGACCGTTTGTAATTAACTCAAAAATATGTTTTTCTTACATTTTCATACGTTTTCATATGTTTCTATCCGTTTTTATACGTTTTCGCCCGTTTTCTTCGTTTTTGATCCTTTTTAAACGTTTTTGTCCGTTTTTATGAAAACGTATCACAGGAGGGTAGTCGGGTAGAACTGAAGCATAAGCCTATTGTGTATGATCATTTCTTAACCTCACTCTTATCAAATTATATATATATATATATATATATATATATATTTTCCTTCTTTGAAAGGCCGATATATATTAGAACCAAACGAAACAAACATACAAGAAGAAGGCAAGCCCCAGTTACAACGAGATACTTGAATTAAAAGGCCCCCAAGACAAGATAACATATCTTTAGTTCAAACGATGCAACTAACTTGACCGATAACATACATGTAATCTAGTTTCATCTTTAAATGTATCCGACAACATAAACCACTCGGCCCGCCATGTCACGTATTCTTGAAGCTAAGCTAAGATTCATGATGTAACATAAGCATGGATGTGCACCAAATTCATCAAATATCCATTTGAACCAATGGGATGGATTAAAGAGTGAGGGGAGAGTATGGGACTATGGGTAACACTTGCACCCATGTAAACATGTCACAGTTTATCCATTTAATTGGACCACTTCATGAAAATGAACTGTAATGCTTGAATAAGTCCTCCTGGATTTGGGCCAACAGGCCAACTGGTATAATTATTCACCCTAATAGAAACAACTAATAATCATGTAATTAGAGATCAATCAAATGCTTAGAAGTGACTGATACATGAATAATTCAAATCTGGAGTTCCTTCCAATTGCCCCCTAATTTCCAAGCTTGTATGAGAAAGAGGGATATTTGAAGTGTGATTGAGATGTAAGAGAGATGCAAAGTCAACCTACATGAAAATAACCCAAAGTGATTATACCAACAAGATAATGAAAACATGCCATGTTCTCCATTTATTTAGCCTAAACTTCCACTTGTCTACATTTTTTTGAATGGGAAATTCTCTCGTAAAGCAGATACGTTTTGGAACCAAAAAAACAGACCGTCGCCATTTATTTTCATCAAGCAAACATTTTATTAAACAAAGAACATCTCATAAGGAAATCAAACTTATATGTCACATATTGGCACATCATACGCTGCCGAAATCCACATATACATGAATCAAAGTATCAAACTGAAATGCTAAAAGATTAATAAACACAACAATGGGCCAACCCATGAGAGTAAAAGGACTAAAAGCCCATCCACGTATGAATCAAATAAACAAACATGCCAAACAATTGTACCAACATCAGAAAATATCCACAAAGCCATCCTGGAGCATCTGAAGAATCCAACAGGCAGCATTCCTGCAGGCCCCAGACTTCAACCGAGAACCAGATCAGCAGCTCCCTGAACTGCTTGATGACTCCCTTTCAATGTCCTCTTCACTTGGAATGTCAATGTCCTCGTCACTTTGAATGTCAATGTCCTCGGCACGTGGACTATCAAAGTCCTCGCGACGCATTACGCGTGGCCCATTGATGTTTGAAAATATTGTCGACTGTTTTTTCTATAAGAATAACAAACAAATATAGCAAGTTAGCACGAATCACAAAATAATATTACTACAGTCTACACTCTATAGGGCTAACGGGTTAAGCATTTTTCATACCTCATGGCGTATTAACACATAATCGTATGCTCTGTTCTCAAATCAAATTTTTAAAGAATGGAAGCGGATGGGATGGGAAGGGGAAAGTAAGGAATGACACTGTGAGGAAATTAGTTATTTTTATTTGTGTTCTTGAGTTTTTATTTTAAGTTGCAAGGAAAGGAAAGGAATGTACCCAAATTACCATGATACCCTCAAAGTCCTATATATTTTGACATTCATTGATAGTACATCATTATGAGAGACAAAGGCAAATTTCATATACAATACTAACATATAAGAGTTGTGTTACATTGGCAACAAACAGGTTTGTATATAGAAAACAATTAAACACTTGTCTCTTAACAGTAGCAAATAAGATATATGAATAAAAGAATATTAAATACCAGGGGTAAGTAATCAGAAGGATTCTTGCGCAACAAATCCCTCAAATCCTGATCCTTATCATATGTAAGCAGATCCGACATATTAACCAACATGAACCAGTCTATGTAAATCAAAATACTAAGCAACATTATTAACTGTACGTTAGAATATTCGACAAAAACTAACATTAAATGTACCAATCAACACATATGAGACATAATGAAAACATAAACCATCTCGTGGCTTTATATATATAAAATTAACATGTGTCTAGCGCTTAACATAAACAAAGCAACCTGATTCTTATAAACTTAACATGTGCAGCACTATAAATAAAAGAATTCATGCAACGTGATTCTATCTATTCGTATAACAACTAATTCACGCAAAAACTCATATATATACTACTCGATAACAAAGAATTCATGAAGGTAGACTTACAATTTTCTGTGATAAAACTGTTTAGGTGTACAGGTTGTGATTTTCTGTGATAAAACTACTCTTCTTTGTTGCAGATGGCTGCTGTAAACTAGGTCATATTATGGGACGTACATAAGAAACAAGGATATAATTGTAAATTAACCAAAGCCCATGGTCTCAGTTGTACCCATTCCCTCCTAATCATCCCAAATATGGGCGGATTACAAATACACACAAAAGCCCATCCCTTTCCTCCCTCCTACCTTCCCGTCCCCTACCTTTCCATCTTAAAAAAACTCAAGAACGCCCCTTTTTTTGATTTCCCTTCCCATCCCCTTCCATTCCTTTATGTTGTATGAGGTCCCTTGATGGTGAAAATCCATCTTTGGCATATCATGGATTCCATAACCTCATGTCATCATGTTAGGACAATAGCTAATACACATCTCCTCCAAAGAAGGATATTTAATGGAAGAATGCCCATTGCAGAAGCTCTCGAGTTTATCCAAAATCTCAATCTTAATAAAGGTTAGACGACGGAACTCAAAATCTACCTCATGTGCTAACATTTCAATTTCATTGTTACCAGCCTCCTCATATCCGTCACAAATCACAGACTCCAAACTGTTACAATTATAAAGTATTAAAGACTGTAGATTGACAAGTCCTTTTGCCACGCTCACTGGGAACAGTCTTTTTAAATTCTCACAACTGATTTCAAATTTCTCTAAGTGATGAAAGCTTATATACTCATCTGGGCAGTTCCATAGAACCTCCAAACTATCCATACAGTTTAATTTGAAAATTTTCACATTCGAAAAGAACTTTCCCTTTGTTTTCTAAAAGATAGAGGTTTGATATGACAGTACCAGGTGCTATTTGAGATAGTCGGTAACAAAATTTAGCGCTTAAGCACCTTAATTTGGTCAATTGACCAATCTCTTCAGGGATTTCTTTAACATTTGTTTCATTGAGAATTAAAATCTGTAGGTTCTTTAGTTCAAGTATAAAGATCTCATCGAAATATTATTACCAGAAAGTTTTGTAAGTATATTGAATGATTGTGGTAGGGATGAGAAGCAGTTATTCTTTTGGAAGGGTATTTCATATAATTTTCTTTATCATAAACAACAAAATTTGCATCATAAATAATTTTTAGGCTAAAGTGAAGTAACACAAAACTATCTTTGGCCTTTGGGTGTTGCACACACTAAAAAAAAAAATTACACTCCGTAGCCCAAAATCGGGGACACCCGGCTCATATGTGGGTCCGTCCCAGTGTCTTAACTTTGGAGATCATCAAACTTGTCGAAACCTATGCCATATTGTACTAAGTTTTCCAACTCTATGTTTTGCATCTTATGGGAACATACTACAAAGTAATTAGAAGCATGATTTAGCCTAGCTTAGATTTAGATGATTAAATGCTATTGTTTTTCAGAGCATTAATTCTCCAATGATTTCCTTTGTAGTATATTCCCAGAAGAGGCAAACATAGATTTGAGAGAGTGAAACTGTGTGTAATTTTCGGCTGGATGAATCATGAGAGCATCTAGGGCAAGTTGTAGCTTATATACTCAACTTTGATAGTTTGTGACCCTTGACATTTCAGCCCTTTCAAGTTTGCACAGCCTGCTACTTGACTCCTAAACTTAAAATATAAAGAAACTGGAAAATACAAATTAACACAATAAGCCCTTCTAATCTTAAATAATTTTGACATTTTTTGTGTTTTGTATTTATTAAGGGTATGTTTGGTGAAATGAGCTGGTGTTGGGGCTGAGGCCGGAGTTGGAGCTTATATTATAAGCCGGAAGTTCGAGCTTATATTTTTATAAAGTTATTTGGTGAATTAGTTGGAGCTGAAGTTTATTAATGTAAAACCACATAAATACGTCAAATTAATTCAACTATATTTTCAGCTTTTGCATGATAATCAATTATATTTTGAAAGGTATATAAGTATTTTGACTAGCTATAACCCGCCATAATCCCCTTTCAATGGGCTTGGGCTTGAGCTTATGGAGGCTTATGGCTTATAAAAGCTTTCATAAGCATGTGTGACAAACGAAAGTTATTTTATAAGCTAGCTTATTTTAAAAGCTCAAGTCCCTGTAAGCCCCTATAAACCTTGCGTCCACAGCCTAAATGCACTTTAACATATGTTCAGGAGCACATGATATCATTTCCTGTAGTTACAGTCCCAAAACAAAGAAACGACCTTGGACAATATTTTACAGGGCCTTGGACAATATTTTGCAGCCTCCAAAACAAAAAAACGACCTTGACGATGACGAAGAGAAAAAGATGAAACTTTATTAGCCATATGAATATAAAATTTAATTCAATCTGAAACATAAGTTTTTTTTCTTTTCTTCAGGAAGCGATGCAACTTGACTTTAACGGTCAAATATGTTAGTTTTAAAATTTGTGTTGTGTCTGATACATATTTTGTATGATAAACTTTCTTTTCCTAGTACTTGTTATGAACTTAATACAGTTATCAAGCTTTCTTTTTGGATGTCTGATTAAATGTTAAGAAAAATGGAAATGAACGAATAGGTTTGACTTTGACCTAAAAACTTAGACCATAACTTTTTCTCTTGAATGGAAATGGTAATGTTACCAGATTAACAGTTAAAGACTCTTTTTTATGTGTACCAGCTGACCAAAAGTCACACTTGCAAACTTACAAAGATTCCAATGTCTAGAAGAGTGAATATAGAAGGGGTTTCTCGGAAATTTAAAAGAGACTGGTACACAAAAATATAGATTGCAGTAACAACATTGTACGTGACTCGCATGGGGTCGGTCTGTAGTGATGCACATGTTAGAACGTGGCGTGATAATCGAATGGTCCCTGATTATAGCCATTGGTGTTTACCTGGAGTTCCTGATGCATGGAATGAATTGTTTTCATATCTATGAAATTGGAATAAGGTTAGTTGACTATTTGTCTAAGTCAAACCTACTAAATTCCATGTCCAAATTAGATATGATATGTCAAGTTTTCTGAAATTTATCTGAACTAGGATCTTTTGAGCAGGTTACATGTTATAATAGTAATTGTTTTACATGTTTGTTCTAAGAAATTTGCATCAATTTTGAATATAAAAGTCGATTGTTTGACCTTAAACCGTTGACTTCATTTGGTTTGCTCTTGTTTTTTGCAGGCTTGTTACTAATGAGAGAGAAAAAAGAAAAAAAAAGAAAAAAAAAAAAAAAAAAAAAAAAAAAAAAAAAAAAAAAAAAAAAAAATTTACGAACCTTACTCCTTACATTTCTCGTTGATGGACGAGTGTAAGAAACAGGGAGAAGATGAGTCAAATTATCATTTGGAACAAATCCGACTAATGTGTTGTAGAACGATTGTATTCAATCACTGTTTTGTCATTTTGCATTAGATTAGTTGTTTTTTTAATCAAAGTTCCACAAACATGATGTAACAATCTTTTTCTGTTGCAAGTAAAAAACATTTGCATTTATTTTCATTAGCTACACAGTAGTAAGTTAGATAGGATAGATATATGCAGTCATATTACATCATAAATCAAGGTGCACAAGCTCAAGTTTCAAGCTTGAGAACTTGTACTTGGTGGTGTTTGATGCAACTCTTTTCCAAACTTCTCATTCTTCCTGCACTCTTCCTTTTCATCAACATGCAAATCATCATCTATCGTTATTGAAACATTTTTCGTGCCAAGAGGACCTTCCACGACATTCTCCCTCACTTTCAAATGCTCGTCAACATGCACCATTTCGTTTTTTCTAGTCGTCTTCTTGCATTTCCACTTCTTAATGATGTAACACAAAGCAAATAAGGTAGGTGCTAGGAAGAAAAAGCAGCCAAATGACACAAGAACTACAAATACAACCGTCACCATTGTTATTATTTTTTGGTTTATTCGAAGAAATTGTTTGTGATGACTGATGAGTTTGATATGCATAAAAAACTTGGCAGGATGGTTATTTGTAGTATTGTGTTGGACTAATACATGACTTCTAAGTTTTAAGAAACTTGGCTTGACTATGATTTTAAGCCAAGAAAGTTGATTGTATTGTAAAACACTTCTCCTATTTTTTAAAGCACCATTTCCTTTTATTTCTTGGTGAATTTTTCTTATATAATATTTTAGAAACGAAAAATAAAAATAACATGTGTAGCTACCATATAAAAATTGCAAGCTTAATATGGGCGTCATGACAAGTTTCTTGAAACTTAGAAGTTATGTGCTATTCCATGAAAATAATCACAAACCTTGTCTACTATAAATACTAATCCACCAAAATTCAATTTCACATCAAACTCTCTTAAAAACCCAAAAAGTTTAAATTACTCTCATCACATATACTCGTATTAGATTAAATTAACATGACCGTCATCTTCGTAGTTTTCATTTCATTTGGTTGCGTTTTCTTCCTTGCACTAGCATTGTTTGCTTTCTGTTGCTTCATCAAGAAATGCAAATGCAGCAAGTCAACCGAAAAGAGTGAAATGGTGCATGTCGACGAGCATTTGAAAGTGAGTGAGAACATTTTGCAAGCTCCAAATGGAATGAAAACTGTGGCGATTACCATTGATGACGATTTGCATGTTCATGAAAAAGAAGAGAGCGCGAAGAATGAGAAGCTTGGGAAAGGTTACGATCAAAGAGCTCGTGATGGCATTAATGTACCAAGTACGAGTTCTCAAGCTTGAATTAATGGTGATTGTGATTGTATTTATTAAGTGGGTAATTCGAAAATAAATGAAAATGCTGCTAAAAACATCTACTTTACATTGTATAAGAATCTACTTAACATTTTTTTATGACACTGTTCTCACTTATGAAGATATCGAAATTATATATGGACATACATAAGAACAAAAAAACTATGACAAGCCAAGAAAACTTTGCACATATAATTACAAATATAAAACAAAGACTCGCAATATATAGATCAATTTGTGACACCTAATTTTTTTCATACAAAATTTGTCAACACAAAAATGCATTCAATCGACCAAGTTGTTATAGTAATCAACCTTGCCCCCATTTCAACCTAGAGTTACCCCATGCCACTTTTTCAATCAGTCGATTTTGGTTGTTGATGCAATTGCTGATTATAACCCACGTGTGGGGGAGTGTACGCGTACCCACCGGGTGGTGTTGTAGGTGGGTACCACGCGCCACCATATTGAGGGGCACCTGGGTAATTTACGTACCCTTGAGGTGAATGGTACGGGTATCCGGTCATACCTTGTTGATTAATCATATACGTGGGACCCGGTGGATGATTACTGCCCGATGTCCCGGTCCCATCTCGAGCCGGGAGGAGTTTCTCTCTAAATTGGTGTGAAAATGTAAATGTACCTTTCGATTTCCCTCTCACTGATTGAACTTGGTAATCAACTACGTGCTCGGTGGTCCCTGAACCAGGGTTTGTTTCAAGAAGTTCATGGACCGGGATCGACACCTCACCGATGTCTTTACAACCGAATATACGGTGTTGCTTAAGGACAAACAAGAGGGTTGTGGTATTTATGGCCTTCTCTTGAACTGGAAACTTGATACGATGGTTCCATTTAGGGTTCGGGCCATGGGTCGAATGAGTCTTTTTCTCGACGATTGAATTTCCATTCATCAATGAAACGACAACATAAACTCTCATCCTAAAGAAACACAAGAAATTATCTAGCCCACTAGCGGATATGACCGTGATGTCTAATGGACGATAATCCATACTTTTGTGATCAATGAATTTGAATATGAATAGTCTTTAGAACAATTTTTTCTTGATCTTTTTCATATAACTCGAACCGTACAATCAAATGTAGGTTCGAGGCATGAAAAAAATCAAGAAAACTTGTTGCTAATTTGGGTTAATTATTTAATTGCTTGTTTGTTTGTAGGGAAGAGAGGGTAACTTGTAAGAATTATGATTATTAACAAGGGTTTGTTACAAATTACTAGAAAAATTATAGGGTAATACAAAAAAGAAGATTATAAGAAGGATGATAGAGAGTTATTATCGGATCTCCATTACTTTTATTTCAATATCTATAATCAAAGATCAAGAATTCATTAGATGCTTAATAAAAGTAGCAAATTAACTCAATTCATGTAAATTTAGAAATGAAACAAAGTTTTTTAAACATGTATAAAAAGAACTTGTTATCTAACTATACATGTAGAAGTGTAATTGAATTATACCAAAGGGTATTTGGCTATGTTTGGCAAAAGTAGCTGTGAGCAGTAGCAGTGAGCGGTAGCTGTGAGTTGTGAGTAGTAGCTGTGAGCAGTAGCCGCAGCTCACTGCTCACCGCTCACAGCTTCATAAAGAAGCATTGGAAAAATGATTTTTCCTAAAAAATAGCAAAGCTCACAGCTCTCATGCCAAACGAACACAAAAATCAAAAAGCTCATTGCTCACCGCTCATCACCCAAAAAAGCTTCAAAAAGCTTTGCGCCAAACATAGCCTTTGTCCGAGCGGTATGTATGTTCATCAATTCAAATGTTGCGTGTTCAAGTCTCGTCAGAGAATTTGTGAGATATGCAGACATGCGGTTGTTGTTGAAAAATTATCATTACAAAAGAAAATAAAAAATAAACTGAATTTTTATAAGATTTGGAAAAAGAAGGATTAAAGTTGTGAAACTCTCATGATTCTAAATTGAATAGATGGATTAATACTGGTATGTTCTTGACACATATCGAAAATACCAACACATAGAGTAGACATATGTTATGATAACTCATGGCTGCTTCTCATACATATCGAAAATTCCAACACATAGAGAGTATACATATGTTATGGTACTTAACTCATCGCTGCTTCTCATCTCTATCCCAGATGCCTACAAAAATTCTTCGACGCGGTCATTCAAGCTACNTATCGAAAATACCAACACATAGAGTAGACATATGTTATGATAACTCATGGCTGCTTCTCATACATATCGAAAATTCCAACACATAGAGAGTATACATATGTTATGGTACTTAACTCATCGCTGCTTCTCATCTCTATCCCAGATGCCTACAAAAATTCTTCGACGCGGTCATTCAAGCTACGTACTATTTGGTCTCTTTGGCGATTACCTAATGACACAGTCTTCGGTTCAAAACGTTCCAACAGCAAACATCACATTCTTGACAATCTCAAATTGTCATCAATTCAATTCAGTCGGATCTTTCATTCACATTTTTTTCCACCAAGAATGTTTTATAAAACTTTTTGACTCCCGAATTTGGAGTATCCTACTTTCACACAATTCATAGGGCTTCTTTAATTGAAATTCTTAACGTAAAATAAATCTTTTTCTAGCTTCATTTTAGATTACTTCACATTGTCAAGTTTTTTGTTGTGTTACAATGTAAAAGACTTGATACCAAAGTGCTTGTGTCCCAATGATACCCCATGTTGTGTGAAATGATCTTCCCCATGTTGTGTGAAATGATCTTCAACCAAATGATTGTGAGTTTAAGTCATGCTAATTAAAACATGTGAAATAGGTTTGTGATGTATAATATTGATAGATAGTTAATTGTCGTTCAAAAAATAAAATAAAAATGTAAGACATGATGAATACATGGCTTTGCAGTTAACTAATATACACTTGATATGATGGTCATTTAAGTTTGCGTGTTTAGCCCATTGCACTCGGACGTTTGATAAACTATGATACTATCCTGTGTACGATGGTCATAGCTCGTGTGTGTGCATACATAAAACAGAATCACACAAAAGCTAAAAGTATAAGAAACACGAAATCATATGATTATATAACTTCAAAATTCTCATTAACATAGAATTTATTTTCCAAGGAAATTATAAGTCCCCATTGGACAACTTTATTCTTCTATGCTTTTATTCACTAGAACAACTTTTGGTATACCATTAAATTAACACCACCCTCCAACTTAGTCGATGCACCAACCTATGCATCCATACGGATGATGCAACGAAGACTCTCTCCTTTGAGCATGAGGTCAAACGCCTTGTTGATTTCTGAGAAACCAACCTCGTGAGTTATGAACTTCTCGACTTCCAACTCCTGCATCCGCAAAAATAAAACCGTCAAGACTTAGGTTTCAATGATCTGAAAAGCCAGTTTGTATAAGAATGCAAAAGATTTACCTTATTCATGTATTTCTCAACGACACCAGGAATATCAGTACGTGGCTTATAGTTGCCAAAGAAAGTACCCTTGAGAGTCCTCTCGTTCAACAGATTAATAGGAAGAGTTTTGAATTCATCATCTTTACTCGGCACACCAACAAGAACAGCCACACCCCAACCCTACAAAAACACAATATTTTATTCATAAAAAAACCAAAGCCAGAATCTGAATAATACACAAAATGAGTTCAAAAGAGCGTTACATCATGAACACATTCAAAAGCAGACATCATAGCCTTGACATTTCCAGTGCACTCAACACTCCTATCAACTCCACCATCGGTCATCTCAACAATAACCTAATGATTAATCCGACAAGTAAAATAGCCAATAGTAAGACTGAAAGAAAGTCAAAGTTAAAGTCAAATAATTAAAGAGCAATAACTAGATGTGCAGCTAGAAGAAAACCTCTTGGATCGGCTTGTCATGATCTTTTGGATTCACAAACTCAGTAACACCAAACTTCTTGGCTGTTTCAGAGAATAATACAACAAAATTACGGTTAAGAAAAGATTCATTTGACAATCAAAAGTGAAATATTGACCAACTTACCTTCATTGGCCCTATTTGCATTCAGATCAACGCCAATGATCCTGGAAGCACCAGCAATTCTAGCTCCTTCAGCAGCCTAAGAATCAGACAAATACCCAAAGTTTAAAAATATTATTATCCTTAATTAATTTAGCATAAGTCAAATGTAGTACGAAGAAATAAGAAGAAAGTCAACTCACAGCAAGTCCTACAGCTCCTAGGCCAAAGATGGCAACGCTCATACCCTTTTTCGGTTTCGCAACATTGAGAGTTGCACCCATGCCTTCATGTTCGATAAAATACACCGAAATAAGTAAAGTTCAGACTCTTGGATTATGACCGTATACTTAGAAATGGCTCTAAGATCATGTAAAATTTATCTCTAATGTAATTAAACAAAAATACAAACCAGTGGAAATTCCGCAGCTTAGAACACAAACTTTGTCAAGGGGAGCATCCGGGTTGATCTTAGCAACACACCCGGCATGCACAACTGTGTACTCGCTAAACGTAGATGTCCCAAGAAAATGGTAAATAGGTTCACCATCCTTTGAGAATCTTGTTTTCCCATCATTTATCATAACACCCCTATCAGTATTGATCCTTAGAAGATCACACATATTGCTCTCTTCTGACTTGCAATGGCGACAGTCGCCACATTCTCCAGTGAATATCGGGAGGACTTTGTCCCCTGGTTTCAGCTCGGTCACACCCTCACCCACACTCTCGACAATTCTATTCAAACAAAAAAGTTTTGAAAAATTAGAAAAGTTGGATAACATTTTGGAATAAAATGTGAAGGAAGTTTGTTTATACCCTCCGGCTTCGTGGCCTAAAATGCGAGGAAACAAGAGGTTTTGTCCCTTAGCCTCCCAAAAGTAGACATCGGTGTGACACAAGGAGGTGAACATGATCTTCAAACGAACTTCCATTTTCTGTGGGGGGGCTACCTCCACTTCTTCAATCACGAGCGGCTTCCCAGCCTCCCGAGCAACCGCAGCTACACGTACAATTCAAATTAGTCATTTTTGTCATAAAATACTAACGTACTTTTTTACTTTTAGTTTTTCGATATATGTTATTGTACTTATATTTCAACTGCTTTTACATTGGAGTGTGCAAATAAAAAAAGTTGAGTGTGCAAATCATCCCCAAATACAAATGTCCTATGATCACTTTTGACATTTTTGCTTCAGTCACTTTACAATTTATTTATACATACATCGTATTGAAAGTTGATATTATGTCTCTTTAGTCATTTGGTTATCTTTTGACTAGCTATAATTATTGAACCACAATAAATAAACAACAAAAATAAATTATCATCAATCTTGTAATTAGCATAACACGAAGACTAATAAACATTGTTAGGCTAGCAAGACGTAATCAAATGAGAAGAAATCTTAAAATGAGAAGGATGAGAAATATTACATATTAGAGATGAATCGATTTGAATTAGATGCATCCTTAATCGTTTAGATGCACCATAATATATTTTATAGCTAAAAATTATATGCATATACATATATTAGATGCATTTGATCAAGTTAGAAAAATCCTATATATTTTTCATCATACGGGTAAAATTTGTTGCTAGTACTACTTTGTATCTTTTTCACTTCAAAATCACTTTCAAAACTAATTGGGATGTATATAAATGAATAGAGATGCATCTAATTCAAGTCGATTCATCTCAAATATGTGGTTATAGTTATTTCTCATTCTTCAAGTTTTATTTGGATCCTTACCCTAGGAATTAATTAAATGATGCACAAAATGTCAAAATATACACCTCGAGAATATAAAATGATTAATATGACACAAGTCATGTACGTGTTTATATTTTCTTGGCAAAAACCGAATAAATTTTGTTTAACCATATTCACAATATATATCATCGAGCAACATTGATCATCAAAATAAAAACCACAAAAGAATTATAAAGACAAGCAAAACATTTATAAAGACAAATCATATTACAAATTTAAGAAACTAGGAATCAAAAACAAAAAGAACAACATTAATGATCATCTAAGAAATTGCAAGACCAACAACATATATCAATCATATATTCATTGCAAAAAAAGGGTTTAAAACCAAATAAAAAAACCATGGAACATAGGCAAATAAGAATTACCTTTGCACTTGATGATTTTACCAGCCATTTCACCAGACATTTTTTTGTCGTAAACTTTTTTTGTTGTTGTTGTTGTTGTTGATGTTTTTTGATGATGGTTTTGAAAAAGTTTTATGTGAATTTATAGGGAAGTGGAGATGGTCATATTTAAGGAAATAGGCCAAAAAAATGAAATAAAGTGATGATCAAGAAAAAAAATAATTCACCGCTATGACATGGAGGGACATGTGTAAGCCTTACAGTCAATATTTGATTATTGTCACGTTTAGTGTTTGTTTATTTTTAGAAAGTAGGTCGCTATAAACATTTTTGATTTTCTTGTTTTCTATTTTAAAACAAATGTTTCATTATTTTGGACAAAATTAGCGTTAAAAGCGAACTTGAGCAAGAAGATAAATTAAAAACAGTTAATGACTTTTAATAGTTACCTTAAAAAACTTACTTGTGCAAAAAGACATGTTAAAAACAAATTTATTGTTGTGAATAAGAATTGAGGGAATGGATATTCTTCTTATTAATCATTAACTATAAGATTTACAAAGAGTATATATAGACAAACATTAGGGCAAAAACCCTAATAGCTAACATGGGTCGTGGGCCTATTATGGGCTATATGGACATCCACTAATAATTATTTATAATACTCCCTCTTGGATGTCCATATTATTAATACGCTTAAAAAATACTGCCTCATTAAAAACCTTGTCAGGAAAACCCAGTGGGACAAAACCATGACTAAGGNTAGCTCGGTCACACCCTCACCCACACTCTCGACAATTCTATTCAAACAAAAAAGTTTTGAAAAATTAGAAAAGTTGGATTATATTTTGGAATAAAATGTGAAAAGGAAGTTTGTTTATACCCTCCGGCTTCGTGGCCTAAAATGCGAGGAAACAAGAGGTTTTGTCCCTTAGCCTCCCAAAAGTAGACATCGGTGTGACACAAGGAGGTGAACATGATCTTCAAACGAACTTCCATTTTCTGTGGGGGGGCTACCTCCACTTCTTCAATCACGAGCGGCTTCCCAGCCTCCCGAGCAACCGCAGCTACACGTACAATTCAAATTAGTCATTTTTGTCATAAAATACTAACGTACTTTTTTTACTTTTAGTTTTTCGATATATGTTATTGTACTTATATTTCAACTGCTTTTACATTCGAGTGTGCAAATAAAAAAAGTTGAGTGTGCAAATCATCCCCAAATACAAATGTCCTATGATCACTTTTGACATTTTTGCTTCGGTCACTTTACAATTTATTTATACATATATCGTATTGAAAGTTGATATTATGTCTCTTTAGTCATTTGGTTATCTTTTGACTAGCTATAATTATTGAACCACAATAAATAAACAACACAAATAAATTATCATCAATATTGTAATTAGCATAACACGAAGACTAATAAACATTGTTAGGCTAGCAAGACTTAATCAAATGAGAAGAAATCTTAAAATGAGAAGGATGAGAAATATTACATATTAGAGATAAATCGATTTGAATTAGATGCATCCTTAATCGTTTAGATGCACCATAATATATTTTATAGCTAAAAATTATATGCATATACATATATTAGATGCATTTGATCAAGTTAGAAGAATCCTATATATTTTTCATCCTCTACGGGTAACATTTGTTGCTAGTACTACTTTGCATCTTTTTCACTTCAAAATCACTTTCAAAACTAATTGGGATGTATATAAATGAATAGAGATACATCTGATTCAAGTCGATTCATCTCAAACATGTGGTTATAGTTATTTCTCATTCAAGTTTTATTTGGATCCTTACCCTAGGAATTAATTAAATGATGCACAAAATGTCAAAATATACACCTCGAGAATATAAAATGATTAATATGACACAAGTCATGTACGTGTTTATATTTTCTTGGCAAAAACCGAATAAATTTTGTTTAACCATATTCACAATATATATCATCGAGCATTGATCATCAAAATAAAAACCACAAAAGAATTATAAAGACAAGCAAAACATTTATAAAGACAAATCATATTACAAATTTAAGAAACTAGGAATCAAAAACAAAAAGAACAACATTAATGATCATCTAAGAAATTGCAAGACCAACAACATATATCAATCATATATTCATTGCAAAAAAAGGGTTTAAAACCAAATAAAAAAACCATGGAACATAGGCAAATAAGAATTACCTTTGCACTTGATGATTTTACCAGCCATTTCACCAGACATTTTTTTGTCGTAAACTTTTTTGTTGTTGTGATGTTTTTTGATGATGGTTTTGAAAAAGTTTTATGTGAATTTATAGGGAAGTGGAGATGGTCATATTTAAGGAAATAGGCCAAAAATGAAATAAAGTGATGAACAAGAAAAAAAAAATAATTCACCGCTATGACATGGAGCGACACGTGTAAGCATGAGAGTCAATATTTGATTATTGTCACGCTTTAGTGTTTGTTTATTTTTAGAAAGTAGGTCGCTATAAATATTTTTTATTTTCTTGTTTTTTAAAACAACTGTTTCATTATATTGGACAGAATTAGCTTTAAAAGCGAACTTGAGCAATAAGATAAATTAAAAAAAGTAAATGACTTTTAATTATTTACCTTAAAAAACTTACTTGTTCAAAAAGACATGTTAAAAACAAATTTATCAAATTATTTACCTTCATCATTGCACTACAAAAAACTAGTTGAATTCTCCACACTTTAAAGGCCAAATGGCCACATTTAAAAATGTGTAAAATTATTGATTCCACACTTTCTCAAGTGTGGTAATAATGGGTGTGACAAATTTTGCTACACATATAAGTGTGGAAACATTATCCAAATGTCTATGGTTAAAAGTGTGGAAACATTTCTTTGAATGTCCACACCTAAAAGTGTGGCAAAATTGCAAAAAATGTTCAACAATAAAAGTGTGGAGACATTTGCTACACCTATAAGTGTAGCTTTATTGTAATTGTCCACACTTATATATGTGGATTGTTTTTTAAATATTTGTCACACCTATAAATGTAGCAAAATTATTATGCATATAAAAAAATGTCCACGGTTGATCATACCGTGGCAAAATAAGTGTGGAGAATAGCACTATTTTTTGTAGTGTTGTCTTGTGCAATAAGATATTCGAAGTAATAATTTTTTCTTTTGTTCTTGATAAACCGAATTTACTTTTCGTTTAGTTTAAAGTTCATGAAATGCATTTAACTTTTGTCTTTTGCACCAAGTTAAAAATCTTTGTTTTTTTTCCCTACATTCCTTTAATTTCGTTCTCGCTCATCATTTTGTCAACCAAACTACATTATGCACGTAACACAATACTTTTATACTCTAAGGACAGACGGACAGTTAAAGTAAAATGCATGTAAACTAGCATTCAATACGTAGCCTAATTAAAAAAAATCAAGAGTCGAAACATATGGATAATGGACAAATAATACTTTGTTTTTAATGATTATTAGTAGTTGTTTCTATTTTAAATTACCAGTAAATTAACTTATGACTAAATGAATTCAGAAAAATGAAGTCGAAACTAATTGCTATGGGTTGTTGACGTGGACTTTTTATTAATGGGCTCTTTGTTTTCTAACAGAATGTCTTAGTGGCCCACATTGGAACAATGACACTCTTTGGCTCTTGCAACTATGTTTGTATTTTTTGTGTGAAACAATTTTTTTGTTTTTTGGTTTTCTACAGAACTAATCAAATTCACTAACTTAATCTTTATATTACAATTTAATGTCTTATTTTCTAATGTATAGTATAATTGTGTTACATTTTTACAAATATAAACTTTGTCTAAAAAAACTAAAAGGTGCTACTTTAGTGCACATAACAGAAGTACATTTCAACAATTTCTTATATTAAATATAAATTTTAGGTCGGTAAAAAATAATTAATCTTATTACTATAGCCGATAACTATTAGTAGAAAATCATAAACATGTCGAGTCGGAACCCAGGTATACCAAAAATAAAAACAAATAATAAAAAATGGCATAAATAGGTTTAGAGTTAATTACATATTTAGTCATTGTGTTTCGAATTTTGCGTGTTTAGTCATTGTACTTTTTTTCTTCGGGTCATATCACTATGGTTTTGCCTATGTTACGGATCCTCTCCATTTCCGTTAACTCTGTTAAGTTTTCGTTAAATTCATTCATGCTCAAAGCATATGATTTCTATAAATCAAAGCTTACCAAATCCGAGAAAAAGAAACGGGCTTTTCAGAAAAACACAAAACAAATTCAAATCAATCAATAAACTAGAATCAAAACCAAAAACATAGAAAATAACACTACTTAACTGCTTTTAATCTAAAATTAACAAATACTAAAAACCAACAATCACCAAAATTTATTCAATTACTGTAATATTTCGAATAAACCCTTTCTAAAAAAAATATTTCGAATAAACACCCGATGCTTTTCCATACAAAAACCATAAAAAATCAAACTCAACAACATTCCAGTCATATTCTGTAAACAATACCACCACCGAGGGATTTTCACTCTTACCAAATCCGGTTAAGGACGATGGTGAACCGAGCAAGTAGTTTAAGTATTTTGAAATGCTAATTCATTTTTTATGGTGTGTTGTTTTTGCGATTGTATTTGTGAAAAAATTAAAATGAAGACGAAAAGGGTGTTCGATTGAGTCTGTGATTTCACTTGTTTGGAAATACATTTAACAGCCTAATTAATTGAGTTAAAGAAATTGGACTAGATCTGTAACATACATAAACCACGGAGATATGATCCGGTGAAAAAAAGTTCAGTAACTAAACCCGTAAAACTCAACAAACCATAATGACCATTTATGTAATTAAATTATAGGTTTATGCTATGGAACATATAACATATTATAAATGCACATTATATTGTTAGTATGCTTTTTCTGATTATAAGATGTATAATTTAGGGCCGTAGATTTATTGATGATATGTTGATGGTAGACTTTGTTAAATTGAAGAGTTGTTGTCTCGAGATGACGGGGGGATTTGACGTGGGACTTCTGATCCCGTTATTTTTTGCTACAATAGCAATATTAAGAAATTTTGGTGCTACAGTCTGATTTTTAGCCCCGTTTTCCATGAGGCTACAATAGGAATTTATCAAGACCATTCATTTTCTTCCATTTTTGAACAAAAAGATGTACACTACTGTTGAACATACACCTACTGATTAAAAAGCATTAACAATCCAAATTGTTTTGTCCTGAAAACACATAATCCCAAAAGATCATGATGCATATTACAAACATACACCTACTCATGAACAAGAATTAACATAACTACATGTAATCATTGCATACCAAAAGCTCCTACTCTCACCTAATTATTGATTCAACAAGTACCTGCAAAACATGATGAGGATTGGTGAGTGGAAGATCAAAGAAAGTGAAGAGATCAGCAAACAACAGCAAATAAAATTTATGGTGTTTGGCAACCTATAATTTAGGACTCAAAGTTGCTATCATGCTACTTAAAGTTGTTGATATGCTATTAAAAGTTGTTGATATGCTAACTTAGACAGTCAAGTAAAAGTAAAATTTAGTGCTGACTCAAACAGTGATATGCTAACTTAGACAGTTGCAACAACTACAAAGTTTAGAGTCAATCCTTATAAAAATGACAATCAATCATACTCAGTTATATGCTAACTAAAAATATTACCTGGGTGTTTGGCAATCTAAAATTTAGGGCTCAAAATTGCTGATATGCTACTCAAAGTTATTGATATGCTAACTTAGACAGTTGCAACCACTGCAAAGTTCAGAGTCAATCCATATAAAACTAAAAAGCAGTCATATCAACTAGAACATGAAACTTAGACAATCAAGTCAAAGTTGTTGATATGATTGATCAGGATGTTTGGCAACGTCCTGTAAATTGGTGTAATGATGTTTCTGTGATAAATTCAATTCAAGTACCTCTCCTCAATATTGAAAAGAAAGATAAAGTCATGTTGCCAGCCTAGTAATGGATTGATAACAAAATTGGTCAAAGTGCAAATACCTTTAATGGACTGATAACAAAAATGGTCAAAGTGCAAATACCCTAATCAGTCAAAATGAAAATGATGTATATGTTACCTTTTGGAAAACAGGTCCCAATACGCAATTTGTGATTTTGACATCGCTTCTGAATTTTGGCAAATTGTCCTTTTTCTTACCATTTCGTGTTTTTGTTCCATCCTTACTTCCTCTACTGCTTTCCCCTCTGTTCTTCCCTTACTCGTTTTTGAATGTATCTTTGATCAGCCAGACACCTTCTTCTACCTCATCATCCTCCGATTCTTCAAGCTCACTAATCTCATCCTGGTCAGCCAGACCCCCTTTTCCATTCCTTTTCTTGTCATATTCAATCATGATAACCTTTCCTTTATCAACATGCTTACTTTTCTTGGCTAAAACACTATCATATTCAATAAGGATACCCTTTCCTTTATCAAGATCCTTCCTTTTCTTCCCTTTCTGAACAACCTTCCTAGATACACCTTTGGTTTTAACCTCATTCTTAACCACATTGTTAACCACATAATGAGGTATAGAATTAAAAGGTGTTCAAGTTGAGAAACACAAGCTAGCGTATGCCTCAGACCAAGCCACATGCTCCTCTAAACTTAAGTTTTTAAAGAATACACTGCTAACGTTTGTGGCTTATGACAAACAAACAAATCAACTAATCCATGTCTTACAACTATGTCATACATTATATCAAGATCAACATCACTATGAATCAACTTTAAACCATTTTCTAATGTCTTTCGAGGTATACAAAAAAAATAGCTCATATATTTCGCTTTGGCTTGCAAACAACCCAATCTAAACCTGGACTAAAACAACCCCTGTCATTGGAACAAGCATAAATTTTCATAAACTAGCCTTTCTCATACCTTAGTGAAAAATATTGAAACTTCCTTTTTATGTGTACGTTGAAAACTACTTCTTCTTGGATACCCATTAAAGCTCGGATTAGGGGATGTGAAGTCAGGGAATTTAAATGAAATATGGGTTTTGATTATTATTATGTTTTAAATGAAAAAATGGGTTTTGTGTGAATCAAGGGATATGTAATTGGGGTTTTGAAAATTAGAGTTTTAAGTGAAGTGGTCTCAACTTTCGGTTTTGGGGGAGGAGAGTTGGTAATGGATTATGTATAATATTTGGTTGAATAACGGGCCTAAAAATCAGATTGTAGCCCCAAACTTTCTTAATATTGCTATTGTAGCCAAAAACTAATGGGATCAGAAGTGCCACGTCAAATTCCCCCCCCCCCCCCCCCCCGGTTTATATGGCTACAATGAGAAGATAAGAAAGTATTTGAATAATTTAGGGAAAAAAAGTTAGATGCTGATAACGCTAATTTCGTATATATTTTAGTCACTTGTTTGTATGTTTGTGCATTGTACTTTGAGTTTTTGATGCGTGGTTTTGTGACATTACAACAGTTTACCTCTCGAGGATTTCAAGGGCTTACACACCCCACCAGCGCAGTGTACCCTGACAATGATATCGTTTATAGTGGAAGTCGGTAAGTACGGGGGACTTGATGGTTCAACTCAAGAATAGTGTTCGTTAAGAATTGAAAAGCTACTCTACTAACATGGTCTAGAGATGAGGGATGATTCTTTTTTTTATTTTTTATGTTTTAGGAAAGCAGTGAAATCTCGGTTCTGGAAGTAAGGGGCGGAATATTGCTAATCACTAACCCAAAAGCTCACTATTTAAACTAATGTGCAGGAACAGTAAATAAGGTTCGTCACAGGGAAAGTGCAAAGCCATGTCTACCTATGATAATTAGTTTACTCCTTGCCTAGCTATCCAATTCTACTTATTGAATTGTCAACCTTGTTTTTAATTGACGAGGTTGTATTCCTCTAATACCAGTACGTGGGGGTGTGTACGAACTTCCCCCAACTCTATAAGTCTTCAACTTCATCTCCTATGTCGAGCGGCTAAGAACTCCTAACATGGGATTCATAGAATTTCGCTCTGCATTAAATACCACCAAATTTTCCTTAGTACACCTTGGTTCATGTTCTAGACTCAAGCACGTTACCATCATAGGAGGTTGGCAGTTTTCTTAAGCTAACATCGATATCATTCAACTAAAAAGAGACAATAGGAAACAACCGAATTATAGCTAAACCAATAGATCTATTGAAGTGTCACACCTTTATTGATGACGATAGACAACATACATCAACAAGGAATCAATAAGATCTAATTAATTATATACAAGTTTCAACACAATCATCAATAATCACAAGGTGAATTTAGCAACACAATAATCAATGAGAGCAATTGATAATAATGATACATTGAAGACATAGTATAAGGAATCAATAAACAAACCATTAACAAAGTTTATGGTGCATGATTAAGACCCTCTAAGTGTGCTGGATAAACACCCACCCTAAACCCTAGATCGGACCTTAGGGTTTGGGGGCTTACAAATTAATGAAGTTATGATGTTGTATTTATAGGCAACGTTTCTGTCAGCAGGCTGACAGATCGTCACCTTATACACTTGACGGCGTCAACTTCCCTTTTTCACCAAATTGTAGATCTTTTCTTCCTCTTCGCGTGGCCTTTTGAATCACCCAAATTCGAGTTCGTATGAAGATTTTATGGCCAAAACAGTGACAGCTACTCCGCGCGCAAGTTATGATTGTCCTGATTAACTTGTGACGGTTCCACTTTGGTTTCTTCTCGTGCAAGAATTCTTTCTGACGTCGTCACTCTTTATCATCTGACGCCGTCAGGTTGAATCCTGACGCCGTTACTCTTTAAATTCCAAAATCCCATTCTGGCCCGTCAAGGAAAACCTTCATATCCACCTCTTTTGTCCTAGCTTGACGCCGTCACCTCACAAGCCGTGACGCTGTCAGGTACTGTTACAGTATAATTTGGAGACTTTGTCGTTTTCTTCACTTTTATGCTTCAAAAACGTCCAAAATGCTTCCTTTTTCAGTTTTCTTCTCCAAAGTACCTAAAATGACAAAAGGAACGATTTAGGGCAATATTTGATCAAATAAATACGAATTCGGGGCTTAAATGACCCCTCAAAAGTGGTACACTTTTCGCCTTATCAAATACCCTTACACTTGAGATTTGCTTGTCCTCAAGCAGATGCGCTTTTATTCTAATCAAAATACAAGTTATGGGTCATTTAACACTAATATAAAAGTAATTTGTCACACCTCGCCAAGGCGGAAACGCGAGTGTGTAACTTCATGGATATCATCACAACACCTGGTGTCTAAATAGAGAAGTACAAACACAAAGTGTTGTAACAATACCCCAAAATAAAATAACCAAACCATAATTCAAAGGTATCTTCAACAAAGTCAAACGAATACAAATCCAAACACGCAGATAATTCATTCTCAAATGCAACTAAAGTCTCTTCTAGTCGCTTCCTTCTATCTTATCCTTAGAATGCTCACCTGAAAATGATGCTTAAAACGTCAACATAATGTTGGTGAGATTCATAGGTTTAAGACACACATTCGCACTCGAGGCAACCAGTTCACTGTGATTATAAAACATAGCTGGACAAATAATATAAAGTTATCATATAAGCTAACATGTAATCACACACAACAAAGGCAACCAATGGGACGGAACGTGCCCCTGCGATCCAAACACCAAGTAACCATGTCTCATCACAAGAGACATCAATCTTTCATTATTTCTTTGCGTCTTTCCATCTTTTACATCTGCACTTCCTGCAGGTATGCTTCCATGATCCTCACCATGATTATAGCGCTATCTTATTTATTTACATAATCATTACCATATCGACGTCGATTCGTTACTTTTCGATTCCACACTTTACTAGACATTATATATCATTTATTGAGATCTCATAGTTTTTCATGTACCCGGGGTTTTTCAATAACCTTCATGTCTAGTGTCTCTTGACTATTATGGGGTCTTATTACCTCGATTTGACCATCTTCATTTTCTTGCTCCATTTTGTTTATTCATTCGAGGACTTTCACTTGGAATCGATTAGTCTATCATGCTGCAGCCATGCCATAGACTCACTACCAATCATTGGTTGTCATGTTGGGACATACATTATAATTGGAGCACTAGCAGCGTATATATGATCTAGTCACTTCTTTAGGTCACTAAACATGTCTGGCATTTACTAGATCTGGAATGTTATTTGTCTCTTGAACTTTAAGTTCATATTCATCAGTGTGAGGATCAACATTTATATCATAATTCATTCCAAATTTCTCGCTGCTCATTCTCCCTCTGAATGAATTATCAATTTCAACATCCCTTTGTGTGCGTTGTGGTGGATTTACAATACAAAAAACTTTATATGGGAAACATATGGTTGTGACCAAAACCATTCTAATAGGGAGAATTCATTATTAATTATTGGCAAGATGCGAATTCATATGTCATAACATGCCCCATAAACTAAAAATTTTGTTCTCATAATATTATTGGCTTTGCAATCAACTGAAGACGTTTTATGAACGTTTCAACAAAAGCAATTCGCGTATGAACATGGGCTACTTTTATGTTCAACACTTATTCCAATAATCACCCAATACTTGGAAGTATTCACCAACATTTTCAATAATATAATTTGGAAAACCGTGCTCACATTTTATAAGCCGAGCCACTAATCACGCTAACTTTAAGTTGCGTATTTGATGATCATTTTGACGATACATCGATTTTATAACTCAAAATGATCCAAATGGCGGATGTATAGGCCTACATACATCCTCTTTAATTCTTTCCAAAACTTCACATGACAAAGTCATTCCTTTAATTTGGTGATGATAGATGATCAATTAACTTCCAGTCAGAACAACTAAATACATCTTTGAAGAAACTTATGATTCTTCTATACATTCACATCATCGTTGACCCGGGATGGTCTAACCGGTCATGCCACTCAATAAAATAATCATGGCTCATAAACTCTAGTTTATGACCACATGTGCTTTGATTGCACTTTCTATGTAAACATCAAATAATATGAAAAACTTAATACTACATCACATTTAAACAAATACCTCCAATCAAATATTTGAATACAATACATGTGAAAAAACTAAAAGTACAATCTATAATGCAATCAAAGTCATATCATGTGATATATTTTAAATATCAACAAGCCAAAAGATACATACACATACCCCAGAATCAAGTTAAGCATACCTTCATGACTATACAAGCATTTACGAAATAATACAGTCATTCAAATTTAACATAATCTAATCAGCATAAGAGTGTAGGCAACATATATGGCAATTTATGCAACAATATAGAAATCGCATATTTAGTATCCCAACAAGCAAATTAACTCATAAACAAATGGAAGAGAACATCTTATATTATAGTTTTTACTCTTCGAACTTTTAAATTAAATAAGGCAAATTTAGAGTGAGGACCAAAATAGAGTATAAAATTTTAGCGTATATCACTAGTATTGAACCTCTTAATCAAACATGATGAACAATTAAACAAAATCTATCTCACAAGAATACCAATCAGGTTCAAACATAAACTCCACATCACTTATTTTATAAACTAGTAACAACGACAGTCAACTTATTTTATAAACTAGTAACAACTGCTTTATATAAAGGAGAAAAAAAATCTAAATTATTGTGGCCAAGTACATTCAAATCTATAACCAAAATTTATAATATGTACTTACTTAACATGCAAATACACACCTCAAACACATAAAGATATATGTTAGCCATCACATAATATGTTATATGTATAACTTTGTTCGGTTAAAAGAATGCATGTAAAAAATTTTTTGAAGCATACAAAATACATCTTATAAAAATTGGTAATGTCAAAAAAACGCAACAATCTTGTCCATAACGATCAAATTTCAAATTCACTGACTAAAATTGACGTATCTTCATAGGTTATGTTTAACACTGAACAATCACCAAAGGGAAATATATGTTCAACATAACTTGTACAGATGTAAACACCACATAATTGAAACACTATTTACACAGATTAAATGGTTATACAAGATATCATAATACAATCATACCATTATGAAACATAGTGAACACATCCTATAAGGCTAAAGCAATAGTAAATCACTTAAGAAAGCATGTCACAAAACCAAAAATTTGCAAAATCAATCAATAGACAATTGAACAAAAACCACATAATTAAACAAAGCTAGTATCTATATAGAAGAATAATATATATATATATATATATATATATNTTTCAGGGTTTATTTGTTACGGTTAGCCATTCACAAGTGGCTAGCTCGTGTGACAATACCTGTTAGGTTTTGAGCCAATCATTCAACATAACTTGTATAGATGTGATGAGCTACAACACAACATAATTGAAACACTATTTACACAGATTAAATGGTTATACAAGATATCATAATACAATCATACCATTATGAAACATAGTGAACACATCCTATAAGGCTAAAGCAATAGTAAATCACTTAAGAAAGCATGTCACAAAACCAAAAATTTGCAAAATCAATCAATAGACAATTGAACAAAAACCACATAATTAAACAAAGCTAGTATCTATATAGAAGAATAATATATATATAAATATATATATATATATATATATATATATATATATATATATATATATATATATATATATATATATATATATATATATATATATATATATATATATATATATATAGAGAGAGAGAATTGAGTTCAAATAAGATCTTTCTTAAAGTTCTAAAAGTAAGATTTATTCAAGAACCAATAGAATTGGAGCAAGTGGCAATAAATTTAAACACAAAAAAGAAAATTGTTAAAATTTAATTTGTATAGGCTTAAGGGTAATATAGGTATTATACATCTAAACCTAATTAATATGTAACCTTAAAAATCAATAACTACCTCCTCCCATTTTCTCACTCCCCCACCGTATATCTCCTTCCTCCAATCTCTTTTTTTTCCCCCAACCTTAGCCCTAAATCTACACCAGCCGTCGCCCTCTTCCTCCTCACAATTACTTTTCATCCTCCCTAACATATGCACCATCTCTCTGGTTTTGATCATTTGTTTGTTCTGTGTGACGATGGTGTAGCAAACAAGAATAGAGGCAACATCGGATGCACTAACGTTTTCGATTTTGTGTATCTCTATTTTGTCAGATCTTATTCGAAAAATCCAAAAGATTATAGAAATAAAAACACGAACCAAGATCTTTAGCCGTAGCCTTCAGCCAAACGAATCCGTGGGTTTTGTTGTGTGTATTTCGTGGGTTGTGGTTTGGAGAATAAGATAAAAAAAGGTGTGACCGATGAGAATAACGAAGAAGAGCATCTTGACACCGAACTCGTTTTATCCATCGAGAAATTGCAGGAGATCCACGATGAGATTGAAAAGGTTCCTTGTTTTTCATTTATAATTAGTCTTCTAGGTACATGCTTAAACATTCTTTATAATTAATTATTTTATATAAAAGTTGTTCTTTTTAAAAGAGATTTGTTACATTTGAGTTTAATACTTATATTGGTCACGATGGTTTTGGGTAATGTAGGGTCATCGTGGGTTTGGGTCATGATAGTTATATGGGTCACCGTGGTTCGGGTCACGATGTGTCATGATGGTCACGATGGTTTGCTAACCTTTTCTCGTATTATGTTAATCAGGTTATATGGTTGTCAAGATCTATTGGTGCTTATGTGTCAGTTAGTTCAAGTAAGTTCAAGCCTCTGTTGCGGATTGTGTATGAGCTTGTTCAATCCATTGTTGCGGACCGTGTATCGACGATTTTGTGGAAATAGTACATTAGTTTTTTAGGTGATTTATTGTTACCTCTGTTTTGGTAATATATTAAGGAGTTTTCTAGTTTTGGTAAATGTATAATTTTATAGTATCGAGGTTTCAAATGTGACGGGTGTAAATAACGTTAACCGCATCTCGTCATGTTACTCATATATCTCGTAGTGTACCAATGCATCTCGACATTTTATCGTCATTTTATTTATATATCAATGTATCATGTCATTTTAACGTATCATGTTATTTATGTATTATAATAAAACATTAACGTCATTTTATAAAACGCTTCGTCATGCATCAATGTATCGTCAATTTATATAATAAAATTTTATCGTCATGTATACAATTTATCTCGTAATGTATCAATATATCGATGTATCTCGTCATTTTAATGCATCAATGTATCATGTTATTTATATATAATAAAGTTTTATCATCATTTTATAAAAAGGTCTCATCATTTTAATGCATCAATGTATCATGTTATTTATATATAATAAAGTTTTATCGTCATTTTATAAAAAGGTTCATGTATCAACGTATTGTCATTTCAAATATAATAATATTGAAAAAAAAATCTGCCATTGATGTTATTTTAAAAATTCTGGTGCATGTTATTTTAAAAAATTTCTGGTATTGATGTTTATGTAGAAACAAATCTGGTACATAAAGCCCTTGCAATAAATGTTAATTACACAAATGCCATTCATCAACCATTAATTTCATCTAATACCAATTAATAGATCCAATGGTTGTAATTAGGTCTTATTTTTACAACTTTAAGCTTGATCTCACATTAACCATCCCCTATATATATATATATATATATATATATATATATATATATATATATATATATATATATATATATATATATATATATATATATATATATCAAAAGCTAACTGACATAGATTTGCATACTATGATATAGAATTATAATATTACCATAGTGAATCGAAGGTAAAGATCAATAACGTGTTAACCCGATGGTATATTTATTATATGTAACATTAAAATAATAATTAATGTGTGAAACGTATGTTAGCAAATATTAATTGATAATATGGAATACGTTCCATAATCGCAATAAACATATGTCAATACATGACCCATCAATAACTTTACTGACCCATGAATGAATAATACGAGACAAGATCCGACAATTGATACATATAAAAAGGGGTTGAAGACATACCGTACAAAATCTTAGAGCGTGCTGACATGCCGTTAACTAGATTAAAAAAAAATAAAAAAACGTACCTTTCGAATCCTAATAGAGCGTGCTGATAACGTGTTGTGAACAAGAATTGAGGGAATGAATATTCTTCTTATTAATCATTAACTATGAGATTTACAAAGAGTATATATAGACAAACATTATGGCAAAACCCTAATAGCTAACATGGTTCGTGGGCCTATTATGGGCTATATGGACATCCACTAATAATTATTCATAATATTTATCAAATTATTTACCTTTATCATTGTCTTGTGCAATAAGATAAGATATTCGAAGTTATAATCTTTTCTTTTGTTCATGAATTCAGAAAAATGAAGTCGAAACTAATTGCTATGGGTTGTTGACGTGGGCTTTTTATTAATGGGCTATTTGTTTTCTAACAGAATGTCTTAGCGGCCCACATTCGAACCATGACACTTCTTGGCTCTTGCAACTATGACACTGTTTTGTATTTTTTGTGTAAAACAACTTTTTTGTTTTTTGTTTTTCTACAGAACTAATCAAATTCACTAACTTAATCTTTATATTACAATTTAATGTCTTATTTATCTAATCTAAAGTATAATAGTGTTACTCTTCTACAAATATAAATTTGTCTAAAAAAAACTAAAAGGTGCTATTTTAGTGCACATAATAGTACATTTCAACAATTTCTTATATTAAGTATAAATTTTAGGTCAGTAAAAAATAATTGATTTTATTATTATATTCTGTAACTGATAATATTAATAGAAAATTAAAGACATATCATAAATAGGTTTATGTTATGGAACATATAACATCTTTACTACTTATAAAGTAACTTTGTCTATTTTTAAACTTAAAAATGCTTAAACATCAAGCCTAACTAAACCTAAGGTGAGTAACGGATTAGTAGCACGTTTATTACTATAGTTATGCATAGCTTTATGTATTTGGTTTGGTGGTAACCTATTTGATGAAGAAAGTTAATGCTAAAATAACAATAACAGGTATAAATTATAATAACAATAACAGGTATTTGCCATATCTTACACGGGGTGATCAATAACATTAGACAAAAGACTAGACATAGTTTGTCCATATCACATGCTCTTAAAATGCATGTACACTCCCATTTACTATTCATGCAAAGGTTTTAAGTTTTAACACCTAAAAATAATAATGATATACAGCAATATTTGTCAATGCGCTAATGCATCAATGATGTAGTAAGCTGACCTCCATACATTTGCGCGCAGTCAACTAAAGCCTCAGTCAATATATCCAGATCTCCATAACTCTAAAATTAATATCACATCACCTATTACAACATCCTTCTTATCATTTAATATACCTAAATAAAAACATACTTAAAATACAAATTAATAATAATTCCACAACAGGTTATTTGACACGACTTTGCGCATAGACGCAAATAGGCGGTGCCTTACAGAGACCTTGATTTCTCTTTATCTCTCGTAACCCCACAAATACAAAAGTTCTCGTACTCTCTCTCTATTGCTCGTTTGGCCTCTTTTTTGGGTTCTTGTGTTTTTTTTTGGGCTTTCTCTTTTCTCTTTTTCTCGTAGGCCCCCGAGTACACCGAGCTGACCCCCCCACAACCCCTCCCGCTTATAGTGTCATTTTCGGTCGCCTATTGTCGGTCCTCGAATTCCTATAACTCTCTACACAACATCAAATGAGGTAGTCACCATTCGTTTAGCAAAAAAAATATTTTTACTTCGCACAATCATGAACATCAGACTATTATTAGACTTATGATATGCACAATTTATGAGAACTTTTGCTAGATAATAAAAAAAAATAGATCATACACACACCTTTGCTACAAAAGTAAGATAACAATCTCGCATGCGATCCGAGACGTACATACCAAATATACCGAAGAACATCTGACGCGGACCACATAGAAATTCGACTCCATTCAACAGACTAAGTAAACCCATGAGAAAGATAAAATTGTCGAACCAAAGTTATCCGGAAATATTGTCACTAATGATAACCCAAAGCGAGACGCAAAGACTATAATAGAAATCAATTACAACACTCTCAAATTTTTCGTTAAAACCACGTTATTATATGGCCTCCAAGATATGACAATAGTGTAAAAAAGTCAATGTGACCTTTTCGGAGTTTTAGTATACGCACGAAAGTTAAGTAGGATACGCGCAGGACGTAATTTTAATACGAAGTTTCCATTTTCATTCATACCTTATATCTCATATGAGTAGAATCTCCGTGGATTAGGTAAGTAAACTAAAAGATGGGCGAGGTACTCGAGATATAACGCGATGATAAGGGATAAGAGTAAGGGTGGGCGAGTGATGTCGGGGTTTGAAGCTGTTATGGTCGTGTTGGATTTATATTTCCATTGCTCGGTTTTTTGTGTGTGAAATGAATCATCACAGAGATTTATAGGATAGGTATAATCAGGGTGTGATATTTCTTATATGTAGGTAGTATGTATATTAGGAGTAATATAAATTTATATTTTATATATAGTGGTGTTAACTTGTGCTTATGTAGAGGAGATAGTGGTGTGAGCGGACGGAGATCACTAGATTGTATAGTGTGAGATAGAACGTGGTGGGGCACGAGCGGGCGCGTGTTTATTTTTATAGCATTTAATGGCTTTGTTTGCTAACAAATCTAATAGAGCGAGATAAGAGGGATCAAAATTATGTTTCTTTTTAACTTAAATATGAAGAGTGAATGAAGTAGGGATGAATTATCGACTTATAAGGGAGGGGAAATTTGTGAGACACTATCCCCGGTCTACCTTACTTAATTTCCGCTTCATTCCCCAGACATTTCTCAGGATAGTTTGGTTGGGTGTGAGGCAAAAATGGTCCCCTCAGTTATAGATTCTCATAAACTAGTGAAATGGGGACACCCAAAAACTTTTATTTTTCTACATCTCTCCGACACATATATTAACAAGGTTTTAATAAAATATCGGTCGCGCCACCCAAGTCGTTTAATAACCACCCATCATAAATAAAACAATTCCACGCAATTAAATAGTTTGTTTATGAAACGAAAATCACTGTCAAAACATTTACCACTCACGGCTCATAAAATAAAACCATTACTCGAAATCACCGTAACTGTTATCTATAAATTACGGCATCACGTTAGAGTTCCTAGTGCCAGTCATATAGTGCCTATAACGAAGTACTCAAATAGTCTAGCTAAACGTACACGAAAGGTACGTTTTCTCATAAATTCCAACCTTTTCACACGATATACTCAAAATTTTATAAAGATTTCGATAACCTCAATTCTCATGTTATATAAAATATAATGCGGTGATTTAGAAAAGGTCCCAAAATTACCGGTTGTCACAAACTATTTTTCACATTCAATGCATAGGGTACATGGATATAAGTGAGGCA
>LBNU01008284.1:18438-49090 GCA_014162995.1 Artemisia annua
CGTACATATGTCAAAAATATTGCAATATTGGGCTTATTTTGTTCACAATTTAGAGACCTTTTCGTCGATTATTTTTTATAAAGAAATCATTAGATATTTGTTAGATATTTGATAAATAAAGTTTGTTATATAAAAATCGTAAATAGCTAAAAGTATAAGGTAGTTTTCGTTAATCAAATAGTCTAGGGGGTGCTGCGAATATCACTTTTTAGAATAAAGTCAAAGGCACTTTTTGTGTAAATTCTTAGATAATTTAAGGGTATGTTTTGAATTTTATTTTATTTTTACAATATATATTAAAATTTTAACATATTTTATAAAATCATACGTATGTCAAAAGTTGCACAATATTGAGCTCATTTTATTCGCCATTTAAAGGCCTTTTCATCAATATATTTTTTAAAGAAGTTGCTAGATATTTGATAAATAAAGTTGTTATATAAAAAGTTCATAAAATAGTTAAAAGTTTAAAAGTTTAAGGTGATTTCATAACGCGTCGTTCGGGCAACAAATTTATATAAATATAATATAATGTGAAATAGATAAAAGTATATCAACAAGGAACAATTAGGCGAGTAGTAGTAAATAATTATAATTTTGAAGTTGTGTATAAGTGCTTTGTGCAATGTTGCAAAAATCGGCCGAATCGGCCGATTAATCGTTAATCGGTCATACACATTGTTGATTTTTGAAAATTGGTGAAAAAATCGGCCTAGGCAAAAAAATCGGAAAAAATAGGCCAAAAATCGGCCGAATCGGCCAAAAATCGGTTGAATCGGCTAAAAATAGGCCGAATCGGTCAAATTTAAAAAATAAAAATTTAGGCATTCTACTTAATTTGGGGATCGTTTATTTCACTTATAACGCACAATGGGCCTCATAATCAGAATTGGAGCCTTTTATTGAGGTTTGGAAACATAGTAGACTTGGAATCAGTTAAGATCTTTAGTTTGCTCTCCAAAAATACCCAAAACATGCAGGAAATGCCAATCTGATTAATCACCAATTAATCCCGCCTTGGCCGATTAATCGCTGCAGAGTGGCCAACAGCCCGACTATCGATTCATGATTTTTGCAACATTGGCTTTGTGTATGAAATAGATGAATATTGTTTATTAGTTCAAACTTTTAAGTTATAAGTAGTCATGGAAAAAAAAAAATATATGAGTGTAAAGTATTAGCAGATGGAGTAAAAAGTAAATGTAAATTAGTAATTTTAAATATGCGCATTTGAGTGTTTGGTTATAAGTTTTAGATAAATTAGTAACTGGGCCCTTGGTGTTATACATATGGGGAACTCTTACAGAAAATAAACTAAAGCCCAATATACTCACGGGCTACATAATATACTAATCTAAAGCCCAAAACATATATAATCTTCAAACCAACAACAACAACAGATGAACAGAATCAGTGTCGTACTCATCTTGTTCTTTCCATTTTTGCCATCATATCACAATTCAAATAAACAAACAAAACAAACACAGACTTTGAGGCAAAAAATATCAAACACTTAATATGGAAACTGCAAAAGAACAGTTTTTGAAGGAATATGGTGAATCATATGGCTATGATCACAAAAACATTGATGATATTCGAGCTACTGAGTTTAAAAGACTTGATGGTATATAACTTTTTAATGGGTTAATATAATTTGGTTATTATTTAAGTTTATGTGATTTTTTGATTTTTGGTTAGGGAGTGTGTATTTGGATCATGGTGGTGCAACTTTGTATTCTGAGTTACAGATGGATGCAATATTTAAGGATCTTACTTCTAATGTTTATGCCAATCCTCGTATCCTTAATGTTATTTCATTTCATAGTTTTAGAAATTCACCGCATTTGTCGTGATTCTTTGAACATCATATTGATCATTTGCTCTTTGGTTGATCTTAAATTACAATTAGGAATATCGTGTTGGCCGTTTAATTATTATTAATAAATGATAATCCTAGAATGTTGGTTAAGCTCGACCTGCTATGACCTCATAGGAAAGCAGTTTGAGCTGCCGTTTATATGAGCTACTAAGTTTTTGACATAGTTATATTTATACTTCTGATATTATAGTTGTGATTGTATGTATACCTGCATTTCGTTTTGAACATGTCCTTGTACCCAGGGGCGAAGCCAGAAATTTTTTTTATATATATATATATATATATATATATATATATATATATATATATATATATATATATTTCTCTGAATATACCAACTAAATTTCATAATTTTTGTATGATAAGATGCTCTTGTTTAAACGAATTTTATAAGTTAATTATTGTTTGAGTTTTTAGGTTATATAATTTATTTTTCTATTAATTTATCATCAAAGTTTTTAAAATTCTTTACTCCATTTGACTTTTACTATTGTATAGATTTATAATTTCATACTAAATAAATAACATTTTGTATATATGTTTCAACCCATCATGTAACCTTATGATATATTTATTCTATAATAAATATATACGAGAAATATAATTTGAGAAAACATAACTTTAAAAACCGCAAAAACCGCAAAATCGCAAAAACCGCAAACACGCAAATCGCGCGGTTGCGGATTCTCACTTTTTAAAAACCGCAATTGCGGGTGCGGTTCGGTTTTTATCAAAACCCGCACCCGCACCATGCTCACCTCTACCTCACGCTATTTATAACCTTGGTGTTAAGTGTTTGTATTTTTGTATGTGTTAGTGGGTCAAATTTTTAGTATTATGAGTATGAGTATAGTATGGTTAACGAATACGGTGGTTAGTCACAATTCATTGCAAGTATATGTAACATTTTTTCCGTAAATGTCAGATTTGTTTTGACAATTTTTAGTTTTTGTTCTTCACTAAATTTTTTTTTCATTTTTCCCTTCTTCACTGGCAAATATATATAAAAAAAAAGTACCTATATTTTTAAAAATTTAAAATTTTATTATATAATAATAAATTAAAGAATGCTTAAAAAAATCTACATTTTGCATCTTCTTGAAATATTGTAGAAACACCTTATTGAGGAAACACTCTTTTTTAGGCTAAAATAAGATTAGTGGATCTTTGTTACTGACCAACAAAAATTACATATTATATATTTAGTAGAAACCAACTTAGAAACTCCAGCATTGTGAAAATCTACCAACCATCTTGTAAAAACTTGTTCTATGTTAAGCTTTTTTCCATTTGTTTTGTTCATTAACTTTTACTTTTAAATCTTCGAAGTAAAAAATAAAAAAGTTGCATTTGGGTAAATTCGAAGCCAAAACATCAAGCTTTATAATCTTTAGCTATAATCATATGCCTAGAGACCTTTTAGTATTTCACTTTGTCTTTTGGTCTTTTTATCAATGATCTTGATTTACGAATAAATATATATTAAACTTCAATATTTTTTTATAAAACGTACATATGTCAAAAATATTGCAATATTGGGCTTATTTTGTTCAAAATTTAGAGACCTTTTCGTCGATTATTTTTTATAAAGAAATCATTAGATATTTGTTAGATATTTGATAAATAAAGTTTGTTATATAAAAATCGTAAATAGCTAAAAGTATAAGGTAGTTTTCGTTAATCAAATAGTCTAGAGGGTGCTGCGAATATCACTTTTTAGAATAAAGTCAAAGGCACTTTTTGTGTAAATTTTAGATAATTTAAGGGTATGTTTTGAATTTTATTTTATTTTTACAATATATATTAAACTTTAAACATATTTTATAAAATCATACGTATGTCAAAAGTGGCACAATATTGAGCTTATTTTATTCGCAATTTAAAGGCCGTTTCATCAGTATATTTTTTATAAAGAAGTTGCTAGATATTTGATAAATAAAGTTGTTATATAAAAAGTTCATAAAATAGTTAAAAGTTTAAGGTGATTTCATAACGCGTCGTACGGGCAACAAATTTATATAAATATAATATAATGTTATTTTTAGTATGTGAAGTAGATAAAAGTATATAAACAAGGAACAATTAGGCGAGTAGTAGTAAATAATTATAGTTTTGAAGTTGTGGATAAGTGTTTTGTGTATGAAATAGATGAATATTGTTTATTAGTTCAAACTTTTAAGTTATAAGTAGTAATGGAAAAAAGCAACTCTACTTTTAGTATTTTACTTTGTCTTTTGGTCTTTTTATCAATGATTTTGATTTGCGAATAAATATATATTAAACTTCAACATTTTTTTATAAAACGTACATATGTCAAAAATATTGCAATATTGGGCTTATTTTGTTCACAATTTAGAGACCTTTTCGTCGATTATTTTTTATAAAGAAATCATTAGATATTTGTTAGATATTTGATAAATAAAGTTTATTATATAAAAATCGTAAATAGCTAAAAGTATAAGGTAGTTTTCGTTAATCAAATAGTCTAGGGGGTGCTGCGAATATCACTTTTTAGAATAAAGTCAAAGGCACTTTTTGTGTAAATTCTTAGATAATTTAAGGGTATGTTTTGAATTTTATTTTATTTTTACAATATATATTAAAATTTTAACATATTTTATAAAATCATACGTATGTCAAAAGTTGCACAATATTGAGCTCATTTTATTCGCCATTTAAAGGCCTTTTCATCAGTATATTTTTTATAAAGAAGTTGCTAGATATTTGATAAATAAAGTTGTTATATAAAAAGTTCATAAAATAGTTAAAAGTTTAAAAGTTTAAGGTGATTTCATAACGCGTCGTTCGGGCAACAAATTTATATAAATATAATATAATGTGAAATAGATAAAAGTATATCAACAAGGAACAATTAGGCAAGTAGTAGTAAATAATTATAATTTTGAAGTTGTGTATAAGTGCTTTGTGCAATGTTGCAAAAATCGGCCGAATCGGCCGATTAATCGGTAATCGGTCATACACATTGTTGATTTTTGAAAATTGGTGAAAAAATCGGCCTAGGCAAAAAAATCGGAAAAAATAGGCAAAAAATCGGTCGAATCGGCCAAAAATCGGTTGAATCGGCTAAAAATAGGCCGAATCGGTCAAATTTAAAAAATAAAAATTTAGGCATTCTACTTAATTTGGGGATCGTTTATTTCACTTATAACGCACAATGGGCCTCATAATCAGAATTGGAGCCTTTTATTGAGGTTTGGAAACATAGTAGACTTGGAATCAGTTAAGATCTTTAGTTTGCTCTCCAGAAATACCCAAAACATGCAGGAAATGCCAATCTGATTAATCACCGATTAATCCCGCCTTAGCCGATTAATCGCTGCAGAGTGGCCGACAGCCCGACTATCGATTAATGATTTTTGCAACATTGGCTTTGTGTATGAAATAGATGAATATTGTTTATTAGTTCAAACTTTTAAGTTATAAGTAGTCATGGAAAAAAAAAGTATATGAGTGTAAAGTATTAGCAGATGGAGTAAAAAGTAAATGTAAATTAGTAATTTTAAATATGCGCATTTGAGTGTTTGGTTATAAGTTTTAGATAAATTAGTAACTGGGCCCTTGGTGTTATACATATGGGGAACTCTTACAGAAAATAAACTAAAGCCCAATATACTCACTGGCTACATAATATACTAATCTAAAGCCCAAAACATATATATTCTTCATGAGCCATTTAAACGTCGGTCTAGCAAGTACATCTAATCTAAGTACTTCAGTTCAAACCAACAACAACAACAACAGAATGAGTGTCGTACTCATCTCGTTCTTTCCATTTTTGCCATCATATCACAATTCAAATAAACAAACAAAACAAACACATAGACTTTGAGGCAAACTATCAAACACTTAATATGGAAAGTGCAAAAGAAGAGTTTTTGAAGGAATATGGTGAATCATATGGTTATGTTCACAAAAACATTGATGATATTCGAGCTACTGAGTTTAAAAGACTTGATGGTATATAACTTTTTAATGGGTTAATATATAATTTGGTTATTATTTAAGTTTATGCGATTTATTTTATTTTTTTGATTTTGGTTAGGGAGTGTGTATTTGGATCATGGTGGTGCAACTTTATATTCAGAGTTACAGATGGATGCAATATTTAAGGATCTTACTTCTAATGTTTATGCCAATCCTCGTATCCTTAATGTTATTTCATTTCATAGTTTTAGAAATTCACCGCATTTGTCGTGATTCTTTGAACATCATATTGATCATTTGCTCTTTGGTTGATGTTAAATTACAATTAGGAATATCGTGTTGGCCGTTTAATTATTATTAATAAATGGTAATCCTAGAATGTTGGTTAAGCTCGACCTGCTATGACCTCATAGGAAAGCAGTTTGAGCTGCCGTTTATATGATCTACTAAGTTTTTGACATAGTTATATTTATACTTCTGATATTATAGTTGTGATTGTATGTATACCTGCATTTCGTTTTGAACATGTCCTTGTACCCAGGGGCGAAGCCCAAAATTTTTTTGTCGAGGGGGCACAATTTGATAAATTTTAGAAACTACACTATAAATTGGTGCATAAGGGGGGCAAATTACGAAAAAAGCTAAATATTTTTGAAAATTTGCACTGCATTTTTTTCGCTAGGTCCCCTTGTGCCCCCTTGTATCTCCGCCCATGCTTGTACCAATCGTAGCTCGTAGTAGTAACAGTAGGGACGTACCTTTGTTGCTTGATTATTCCAGCTACGAGTTTATATGGAAACAACCTTTACAAGTCCTTCCCCTTTCTGTATGTAGTATACTAGTATGGTTATCGGATAGTTCCTTAACATGCATCGCTCTCTAGTGGTCAGTCTTGATTTGGTAATTGTGATACCTTAATGTCAGAATATTAGATAGTCAAAGCAGCTCTAGCTTGGCCACCTCCGACATTGTAGAAGATGCTCGTCTTCAGGTAACTTGTTATACACACACATGAGACATCCTTCCTTTTATCCGACATTGAAATGCAGGATATTTATTCTGTTTAGATTATTTTAAGAACATAAATTGATATAACTATATTTGCTTAAAAAGACTGAAATCCGTATCCATCAACAAGTTGTAAAATAACTAAATTTATATTGTATTGTTAGGCAGATTGCTACTTTACTCCTATTTTTATATCTGAGTTGCATAAATATCTATATGATTATTTTTAGGTTCTCAATATCTGTAATGCGTCTCCAAAAGAGTATAAGTGTATATTCACTTCTGGCGCAACAGCAGCTCTTAAACTCGTTGGCGAGGCTTTTCCTTGGAGCAGTCAGAGCACCTTCATGTATACAATTGAGAATCACAACAGTGTCCTTGGAATCAGAGAGTATCCTTTTAACGAGTCAAATTCTTTTAGCCACTTTCTTACCCTCATTTTTCCATCATATAGTATTTAGAATTTTAGATACTTATCTAAGGGATCGTTTGCCCTTAATTTGTAAAGATACGCTCTTGAGAAAGGGGCTGGAGCATTAGCAATAGACTTTGTGGAAGATTCAGAATCTTCCTTTAAGGTTTTACAGCATCCGCTAAAGAAGCGAAGTGACGTTAGGACATTGGACAAAGAGCCTACTGGTAGCCAATTTCAACTGCAAGCTGATTTTAGTCATACTTATCTAATTTCTTTTCAATGTAATAAATGTTTGTCACTTCTCTGATATATATACAGATCATGCATACAATTTATTTGCGTTCCCCTCGGAGTGTAATTTCTCAGGAGCAAGGTTCAATCTTGATTTAATAGACACGATTAAGGAACATTCAAAACAATTATTGGAAGGTTCTGAAGTTTCTAGGTATAATTTGATATTCCATGCAACTAGTTGGTTTTTCGCACTATCTGGATTATTTGAAGAAGAGGATGTTCGTAATTTGTTTACACATAGTGTTTCCAACCAGGGGGTGCTGGCTGGTTTTGCTTGATGCTGCAAAAGGATGTTCCACCGACCCTCCGGATTTATCAAAACATAAGCCTGACTTCGTTGCCATCTCATTTTACAAGGTATGTATTCAATTTTATGTAACTAATTTAGATAAGAGGGGGACCTGTATAAGTTATTTATTGGATTTTTTCTTTTTTGGTCATAGCTTTTTGGCTATCCAACTGGACTTGGAGCTTTGATAGTTCGAAATGGTAAGCAGCAATAGCTAGACATTTGGCAGTCTAAGTTTTTGTATCCAAGTTTGTAAATACAAAAGTTAAGAAATAAGATATATACGAAAAATATAATATTTGAAATATTTTGTATACATGGTTATCCTTAGTCGATTTTCTTGCTATATGTACAGAAGCTGCAAAGTTACTAAAGAAGACCTACTTCAGTGGAGGTTTGATCTGTCAACAATCCATTCATATTGTCTCATTTCTCATAAAAGAAAATTTGATATTTTATCAAAACAAAAAATTTTTCAGGTACAGTGGCTGCGTCAATTGCAGATATCGACTTTGTGAAAAGAAGAGAAGGTATTGAGGAATCATTTGAAGATGGAACACTATCGTTCATAAGTATAGCATCTATTCGCCATGGATTTGAGATCCTCAATACTTTGACCACAATATCCATATCACGGTATGCTACTCTTTGATCTCACTGAAAGCACAGCTGTATTCATGTGCAAAAACAATTGATTACTTTGGGAATTATTATGAATCTGTGGTAATAAAGTATAAAGCACATTGTTTTAGAGAAGAGTTGCTACCTTTTGCCTGCTACTAGTGTTTGGGGACTGAGATTTATGTTTTACTTCTTTTTTTTAATTTATTAATATTATGCTTAACAACCCGTCGATTTTGATACTGGATGTGTTATATGCTTAACATCATGCCACCTCTGTCTATGTGGGTATCTTCATTGAAGTTTATATCATGTCAACCTGCAATTCTGTCTATATTTTCTGGTTTTGTGATGTACTTTGGTCTGCTTTTTCTACCAAAATTGCTGATGCAAGTAAACATGCAATGGCATCATGGTTTCTTGCATCCTTCATATTTTCTGTAATGCATAATTGATAATTTTTCCTTTGCTTATTATGTGCTCTAATTTAACATATTTTTGTCTATTTTGTTCCTAAGGCATACATCATCTCTTGCAAGATATACGAGAAATATGCTTTTGGCACTAAGGCATGCTGATGGGGAGGAAGTTTGCAAAATATATGGCATGGAGTATATAAAGGTTAGTGTGTCCAAGGCATGTAGATTATGGCTTTTTCATTGTCAGATTTATCGTATAAATCAACGCTCTAGGTATGAATGCAAATAATCAAATATTCTGGTAGTGAGCTTTAATTACATATTCACTATCTGATTATCTGTATAGAAGTCCCCATCACCTAATCTCAAAATTTAACTTCTTCTGCACACGAGTATGATTATGTTAAAATCTGTTCATCTCGTTGCTATAAATATTTTTATTTATAGGCTTGTGTGCAGTGTTCTAAGTCTGCGTAGGCTGCTTACTCTGCGGCCCTGACTGCTTTGATTGGCTGATGCTGCTTAATTAGTTGTCTATGAGTTTAGTGGTCACCATAATATTGATTTGGCACCAATGGTTGAATTATAAAAAAGTCAGTAAGGATTAATGGAGGGAATCTTTCCAGTCCTTAGGACTATTGTTATAGAGAAACAGTATCAATATTTGAACAAATGTGTTTTTATATGCTTGCGTAATATAAACATAATTATGTTACTACGTCCCTCACAAGTTATAGCCTTGAAGTTCATCACCAGCCAGTAATACAAAAAGAGCATAGTTCCTGCTTGCTATATAGGACACCCATTCATGTATTTGGACGAATCGCATATGAGTCAGTTTAATTACCAACTTTAGTTGACCGCGTAGCTCCACTTGTATGTTCTTTAGAATATTGCCTGTGCAAAAATCCTAACCGCTTGGTAAAAATATGATGGTTAACATAGGTAAACCTCCTTTCTTGATCTTGGAAGATTTTAAGAAAGATAAAATTCGCTTTCTTGGACTCTTGTAACATGTCTAATGCCAACCTCAATATAGATGTATGAACAATGCACGTTTCTCTTGTGGGGGTAGGACACTGGATATCTGGTCACCTTTTACATGTACTTTTCACTGTTTTTTAAGGGTTGTTCATCATTTTTATTACTAGGAAAGCTTGCATGGTAAGTGTTTTGTTCTACATATTAAAAACTTGCATGCTGTGTGTTTTCTTTTACTCATATCGGAATAAAAGTAGTCACGTGTCTAATTCGCCTTGATGTTAGATGCAATTGCATAGAAATAACTATTTGCTTTTCCAGGCAGTATATAGTGGACTAGGTCCTGTGGTTTCTTTCAACTTGAAGCGCCCTGATGGTTCTTGGGTTGGCCATCGTGAAGTAGAAAAATTAGCTTCCTTATCTGGAATTCAGCTAAGGGTGACATTCATAGCAAGCCTATTCTTACCGTTAAACATGGCATATGCGTTTATTGTTGTGGTTTTCACATTTTGTGTATTGTGTATAGACAGGGTGCTTTTGCAATCCTGGTGCATGTTCCAAGTATCTTTGTTTATCTCATTCAGATCTTCTATCCAACATTGAGGTAAGTCTGTCGCTAACCCCTGTAGATGATTATGCGGGATCTTAATCACGTGAATATATAATGTATAATCTAAAGATAAGTGTTGTTTATCTATTTGTTAGGCTGGACATGTTTGCTGGGATGATTATGATATATTGAATGGAAAACCTACTGGGGCTGTTAGAGTGTCTTTTGGTTATATGTCAACGTTTGAAGATGCTTGGGTATGTTCTCTTTAATGCAAATACATCTGATTTGGTTTGAACCCGTATGTTTATTTATTTACAAACTGCTGCTAATATCCAATGACGGGCTTTAAAGTCTGAATGAATGTGCACATAAGTATGATCAATAGCTTGTTTATTGAACTTTGTAAATATCTAAGGTTAGGGTGTAGACTTATGATTATGTATTCCCCAAGACAATAGTGCTAAAATGAACACAAAAGTTTAGTAAAAGCTTTTTCCTGGTAGATTGATGACGGAATGCCTCCTCATGATTAGATAGCTCCTTATCCTCTTGGGATGGTCTGGAAGATGGAACTATTTTAGATAGAATGACATTTTGAAAAGGTACTAAAAGTGAAACTAGAGTGACTACAAAGCACGATATCATGTGTTACAGCCGTACACATCACAGGTGGTCTAAAAGGTGTCCAAAACATGCTATTATGCAGTCTAAATGCCAGATCCAGCAACTGTTATTTGGTTAATCATGTCTAGTTGGAAGAGACATCCAACTGGTGATACTGTTCGTTAAACGTGTACAACAGGTAGGAGACTTCAGATTCTATGTCACTTTCCATGGCATGAATCATGATTATAGGTGCAAATAAGATAAGTAAAATGAAGTTACCCAACAAAAAAATAATAATAATAATAACAGAAGAAAATGAATGTGAAGACGTTAGTGCAAGGAAACCAAAATGGACGTAAAAAAAACAATATAAACCCAGACCAACTGTATGACCTTAAATAATCTTAAAGGACGTAAATAAACCTAAAATGAATATAAACTACCGTAAATGCTCTATAATGATCTCCTTAACCTATGTAGGCAAGTATTTAACCTAATAGGAGCAAATAGACCTTTGGTGGCCTACCAACTGGGGCTTGCTCCAGTGGTACCATTCCCCCTCCGCAAACGCTCAGTTTACCGGTCATAGAGGGTCTTTTGGAGAATGACCAGGATTCAATCCCAACTCTTGGCTAATTAGGTCGCTGGGACAGGAGCTCATTGCCTGGGGCCGGGTCCTTGGGGAAGGGTCCGGTTGGCATCAAAAGATGCATGGGGTCGGGGTGTTCCCACCAATTTACACCTTTTTGAGACCTTTGTTGGCCTACAAGAAAATTTAAAAACAGAACTGTACCAAAATAGGTTGTAGTCTAAGGTATTAGGTGATTGTGATACAAGTTGTAACCTTAGGAAGTTAGGATCAGTTTTTGTATAAGAATCTCATACTATCTACATATACAGGATGTAATCCAAGTTGTGAATAATGCTGTTACTGAACACAAACATTTCATACCATAATGGACCAAATGCGGTACATAGGGTGATATGCTGATTCAAACCAACCTAATCAAATCTTTTAACAAACTCTATTAATGACGATTCTTTTCAACAATTTTCAATTTTATAGTCATCTCAATTAGCACTGTTGATTTTATTAATTCACTATATTTGAACTTTTACAAATTTTTGATAGCTTCAAAGTTGTAACTGTATGGTTCGTTGATGGTACTTTCTTGTTATCACTATCAATGATATTTATATAATATAAATCTCAAACCTCTTCATATCAATTTCCACAGAAATTCATGAACTTCATTGTAAGCTCATTTGTCTTGTTGCCTACCACTAGTAGACATCTTTCACGAATAAGATCCAGCTCTATCCAGTCTGCACCAGAAGGTCATCTAAACATTCCATTGGCAGTCCTTTACCTCTTTCGATTACTGAGACGTACTCTTTAACTTGTATACATGATCTAGGTGCAGATTGTAGAACACAGACAAAGCATCATCTTACGTCAATTGTTGTGTATCCAATAAAGTCATGTGCGGGATTCAGAGTGGATAGTTGGCCTCTAAGCAGTACTGGTAGAGAGTTGTAAGCTGCATATGTTTCTTTAAACCCTCTGCGATATATTTATTATGTGCTACATATCAATTTCTTTACATTTTATATTCAGGATTGCTATATGATCGAGAGTGGCTTCTCAAAAGCATGAATGGTGAAATTCTTACGCAGAAGAAGGTGAGCTATTTCTGTCAATAACTGTATATACTCAAATAGTAAACACTTTAGCAGTAATGTGCATTATTCTTATGAATGAAACTTATGGAACTTCGTAGCTGGAAGATGTTATGGTTTTCATGCTGAACAAAAGTTTGGCTATAAAAGATTATAGTGGCCTAAAATGCTTGTCTTGTACCACAGTCGTATTTGAGTCAAGCATTCAAGCTACAATAGTTGATTTTTCAACGGATTTTGTGTCCATTTCAAAAGAGTGTTTCTTTCAATCGTGATCAACGTCTTTGTTGGCTGTCATCTTACAATTCACCCAGCGAACCAACTCAAACACCATTATTAGGGTGTAGAAGCTAGAGGAAATAGCAATATGTATATATATGCATGTGTGTGTGTCCAGGTCCCAAACATACAGATCCACGCATACCCACACGTACATAAGCTGGTATACAGATGCATCTGATAATGTTCAATCTCCTCATGTTTGGTGATTGTGCTTGGTCAAAAGAGGGGGGTCTCAAGGGGGAGAGTTCATAACTTAGATTACGACTATCGTAACAATGGGAAAAGATTTTATTGATGGAGATCTATCATGCTGTTTGAAATGTGATATAGATGTTACGCAGACGGTTAAGATGTTCAAATCTTGATTAGTTTCTAAAAGCCCTGTTAACCTACAAAGACATGTAATTCTACTAGTAAACTTGCGTTGGATCAATGAAACGAGCCTGCTAAGTATTGAATTTACTAGTCAGCTTCTTGAGCTAAGGTTAGTAAGATTGAAATAAAGCTTGATATTTAATTAAGTTAACTCATTAGTCATTAGTAACTTGAGCTGGGGCCTAAGCCCGTGGATTAGTCGGCCAAAAGGTCGGACCATGGTTGCTTTCCAAAAAAAAAAANAAAAAAAAGAGCTGGGCCTGCAAACTTCGAGCTCAAGATACTGAGATAGCTATGACATTACAGCCATAATTGTGGTAGCAAAAACATAATTGCATTGCCTGCTTTGATGAAATATCCTTGGGATGCTTGATCGTTAGACAAACTGTGTAATTTAACCCGTCTTTAGAACTGAGATATTTTAAATTGAGAACACTGAACTGGATTAAATGATTGTTTTCCACTGTAGAAAGCTAAATCATCTGCACGTGGTGATATAGGTACCTGAAATGTACTTTATTGGTACAAAGATCGACCTCAAAACAGGAATACTCCATGTGGAATCTCCTCGTTGCAAAGAGAAGCTGCTTATCGAACTTAAATCAAATCTCTTAGCTGCAGTAGAAGAAATCAATGTACATGCCCAAAGGTTCGCCAATAACATAGTTGTGTATCTTAATTCTTTTCTGGGGACAGTCTCAAACTTTTGGTTTTATTCCCACCCATAGTTTTATTGTATATCCTTATTATAGGTAGCAATCTCAACTGGTTTACTTATCATTGCGTTGATTCAGGTTATATTCTCTCTTATGAGGTCAAACGGGTTGAGTAGAAAAAGTTAGGCAAAAAGTAAACCGTGTTCTAAAGTCAGTAATAGCTTATTCAGATCAATTAGTCAAACTGTTATTGTACTCCACAGATATGAAGTTCTGGGCTATGATAATGAGATTGACGCTTGGTTCAGCAAAGCAGTTGGCCGACCTTGTTATTTATTAAGATCTAGTTCCAGCAGCTGTATCCGCTTGAACAAGAACAAAAATACGGTCATATGCAGAGACGTGGATACCAGATTAAACTTCGTTAATGAAGCTCAGATTTTACTGGTATCTGAGGAAAGCGTATCTGACCTCAATCATAGATTGAACTCAGGTATGTTTTAGATGAATCCTTTATTTTTATGCTAAGTTTTTTTTTACTTTTTAGTTTCTTCGGTTTCTATATACGGAACTTCCTTATGATCTTTTATGTGGCAAGATGGGTGTGCTGTACGGGTTGGGTTGGGTAACTGGTCAAAGGGGTTCGGATAATGACTCATCGAAAATGGTGGGGTCGGGGTAATGACTGGATCAAAAAAAAAACAACTGAATTTCTATTATGTGCAAGGACAATTCTGTCATGGAATTAATAACAACTTTTAGTGAATTTTTTAATTATTTATCTAAATAGTTCTGAATGGATTATTACAGCAAGGAGAATTGGTTATCATGCCTAATTATAAGATGGTGGCACGTGGCAAAAAGTGAGAATAAGAAGAGAGAAAATTAATTAGACACAAACATTCAAGTGATATTAGGCTGAACTTGATTCGTTTCTATTTTTATTTTTTATTTGAGATAATATATATACTTAAAAGTGTTTTTTGAGATAAAAGATAACCAAAAGTCAATGTATATACTAGTAAACAGGTCGAAATAGTAACCTAGTAACCTATAGTTTTAGACATGAATTGTAAGTTGTAACCCATTTTGTTAGAAACAGTTAAAACCAAAGGATCTGTTGGATTACCTACGGAAGTTGATGCAATGAGATTCCGGCCAAACCTTGTCATATCTGGTGATGTTCCGTATGCTGAAGACAACTGGAGTGGTCTTAAGATTGGAAGCAATCACTTCATGGTTAGTTCTACCCTCATAAACCTAAAACGGTAGATGTGTCAATTCCATACTCCATTATATAACATTATTTGCGCTATTCTAATTTCATCAATGAAATACACTTCTTTTGGGCAACCTTACCTGTTCCCTAAAGCGTTTAAGTCAAAATACTTATTTGGTCATGGTCACGGTCATTATATACCTGTTCATATATAAATCGTTCTAGTCAATTAATATATTTAGCGCAACCCTACTTCAAAACATGTATGGTCACGGTCATGGTCATTGTACATACCAGTACATACCTGTTCCCGAAAGCGTTTTAGTCAAAAATACTTATTTGGTCATGGTCACAGTCATTATACATACCAGTTCATATATAAATCGTTCTAGTCAATTAATATATTTAGCGCAACCCTACTTTAAAACATGTATGGTCACGGTCATGGTCATTGTACATACCAGTACATACCTGTTCCCGAAAGCGTTTTAGTCAAAATAGTTATTTGGTCATGGTCATGGTCATTGTACATACCAGTTCATGTTGAAACCGTTCTAGTCAGTTAATATATTTAGTGCAACCCTGCTTCAAAACATGTATTTCTTTTTTCCCTCTTTATTCATGTTATGCCTGTTTGCAGTCATTAGGCGGTTGCAACCGTTGCCAGATGATCAATATAAGTTATCAAGCTGGTGAGGCACAAAGATCAACTCAGCCTCTAGCTACTTTAGCGGCTTACAGGAGGGCAAAGGTTGGTAAATATAAATCTGCTATTTTACTTTCATCAAGTTGCTGTTTATATTGTCTTGTAAATATTTTTTACAGTATTTAATTTAATGTCGGGACAGGGGAAAATACTCTTCGGAATATTATTGAGATATGAGTGTGAAAACGAGGTTAAGGAAGAAACATCTTCATGGCTTCAAGTGGGGCAAGAAGTACACCCTAACGCAGGATGACTAGGTATGACGTTATACATGCAAATTGTAATGCAACTTCACTTTTATATTTCAAATAATTAATTTGTAAAAATCATATATGATATAATCATGTAATGAGGGTTGCATGATGTGGTATATTTTATTGTCTACAGCAGCCAGGAGACTTTGTTCTTGGTGTTTGTCTTCCCATAAGATAGATACCTCTGACCTATAAATTCTTTTATGTTATCTGCTGGCGGGCACTCATAAAATATTGTGAAAAATCTAAAATGGAAATCTTGAAAACCTATTTCTTATTATGATGTATATGGTGGCTGCTAGTTCCTATACTTCATTTAGAATATGTGAAGTCAGCTTAGAATATTTTAGGGGGTGCTCCTTTTATTCTTTTTTATAATGACAATTTTCCGCACCCTATGCTACATATCTCACAAATGTCTTTAACGATATTTGAACTCACAACTGTTTGGTTGATGGGCACATTTACATACCACTTGGCCAAAATGAGTATTTTAGGGAGTGATGTGTATACCATAAGAGCACTTGGTATGGTGATCCTGAGTTAACTCAGTGTCACGTTAGTGCTACATCAGCTTTAACCTTTTTACTTTAACTCACCAAAAAACACCATGGTACAATAACTCACATTCACTCAACTTTACCTCAATTATTTTCAATTTCAACCCCAAACTTTAACAAATACTTCATTTATTTAAAACCATAACCATTAATTCGATCAACACATTACAATACAGAATTTAAGAAAAAAAAACGCTAAGGAAAAAAAATAGTACGAAATTAAAAAAACACAACATAACACAATTATTCATTCTTGACGAGGAGGCAACCCATATTTCTTGATGATTCGGTCCTTTTCCATATTGACCAACGCCACATAGTTTGGATCCTTACCAATAGTGTCAAGCAACAAAAATTCAATCTCCTTCAACCTCATTTGTGTGGTTTGGTTTTCTGCGGTCGCCTGATACACCATGGCCGCATCTTCACGTTTTGCCCGATACTCTTGGCACATAGCCTCCCCGAAGTTGAACGAAGAAAAGGAACCTTCGGTGCCACTCGGATTTTTGTTTCTTCGAAGCCCGCTTTTTTCCAATAGGCCGTGGTTCTTCATCATGACCAAACAAGAACGTCGCCGGTTAAATCAACCGGCTCCGGCGCGTTCCATTTTTGATGTTTACGCAAAACGTTCCAAGCCTCGTCATTCAGGAACGGCGTGTTGTTGTGTTCGTCACAATACATTTGGTTAGCCCGTTTTAGGATATCCACTTCACATTCCCCGCTTTTTTGGTCGCGTTGCGCCCGTTTGAAAGCAGCGTTGAACTTATTGCAATCACGATTCAACGTTTTTGACTCCTCCCAAACTAACCAGTCAACCAGGTGTGGTCAACAAGTCAAATCTGAGAGAGGAGAGATCAATTTATGATCCGGTGCAAGCACAGTGTATTCCCGGGTCGTTATGTCCCGACGAGATTGAAATTGTATTTTGGAAAACGTTTGAGGGATTCAGTGATTGGGAAAGTAACCAGATAATGATTGGGATTGATTACACTAAACAGGTATAAATGGAAATAAGACAAATAAGCAATATTAACAATAAAAGGAAATCAGATAATCCTAAAACGTAATTAAACTTAAAACAAACGTAAACGCGTACTGGGAAAAATGGAAATGAAGCAAAAATAAACTAGAGGGGGGTGAAAATGACTTTTTTACAAACTTAATATTAAAAGAAAAATTTATTAAAAAGAAATTTTTTTTTGATTATTTTATTATTTAATATTAATTATTAATTAAAAACTATTTAATTACTTATTTAAACTAATTTAAATTACTAAAAATACTAAAATGACTTAGATAATTATGAAATTTTTTATAAAACTAATTAACCATTACAGGAATCCTAAAAAATTATAAAAGTTTATAAAAATTATAATTAAACTATTTTACTAATTATTTACTTAATTAGTAATTAAAAGCTAATTAAACTAAATTAATTAAGAAAAATAGCAAATGAACAGTAAAAATTATGAAACTATTCTCTAAAAATACTTTATGATTTATAAAAGCTAGGAAAAACGTAAAAAAGTACCAAAGATTAAAAGTGATAAGTAAAGGATTTTATTTTTGATTTTTCAATTAAAACTAAATAAACTAAAATTAATTATTATAAATACTAAATGAAAAGAGATAAATCTGAAAAATTTTATATAAATACTATAAGATAACAGGAACTTAAGAAAAATATAAAATTAGGAAGTGCTTTTTGAAAAAGCAGAAAAATAAGCCAAATTGGCTTAAATAGAAGCTATCACTTTCTTAAAAGTGATGGTTTTTTGATTTTTCTTTTTGACGACTGATTAGACACTAAAAATAAGCAACTTTGTGAAAACACTTTTTGTGAAACTCAAAAATAAGCAGTGGGNTATAGGTAGAAGGTATAGGGTGGGTTTTTAATTAATAGAAGTGTAGGGTGAGTTTTGTAAAATAACTCAAGGGACTAACTTCGCCAAATAGCTAAACTTCTCGTAAAAGCGGTTCGGGGCTCAAACGACATAGCAAACGGACTCGAAAAATTACGAAACTTGCGCCATTGTTCACGAAATAATTTTTCCAATAAAATCAAGCATAAATTTCAGAGTTATTCTCAAACTCAAAATAAATCAAATAATTTGGCAAATGAAACAAATTCGAGTATCCTAGGTTGTGCTGAGTAAATTAAGGAATAAATTCTCGTTCCTAATATATCTCACGCTTCTCAAATCCAATTTAACATGCATTAAAAGTTTTAAAAGTGGTTCAGGCACGAAAATAGAAGTTTGGCTAGAAATGGGTTTTAGGAAAAGTACCAGGTGTTACACAAACTTAATATTAAAAGAAAAATTTATAAAAAAGAAAATTATTTTTTTTTGATTATTTTATTATTTAATATTAATTATTAATTAAAAACTATTTAATTACTTATTTAAACTAATTTAAATTACTAAAAATACTAAAATGACTTAGATAATTATGAAATTTTTTATAAAACTAATTAACCATTACAGGAATCCTAAAAAATTATAAAAGTTTATAAAAATTATAATTAAACTATTTTACTAATTATTTACTTAATTAGTAATTAAAAGCTAATTAAACTAAATTAATTAAGAAAAATAGCAAATGAACAATAAAAATTATGAAACTATTTTCTAAAAATACTTTATGATTTATAAAAGCTAGGAAAAATGTAAAAAAGTACCAAAGATTAAAAATGAACAGTAAAGGATTTTATTTTTGATTTTTCAATTAAAACTAAATAAATTAAAATTAATTATTATAAATACTAATGAAAAGAGATAAATCTGAAAAATTTTATATAAATACTATAAGATAACAGGAATTTAAGAAAAATATAAAATTAGGAAGTGCTTTTTGAAAAAGCAGAAAAATAAGCCAAATTGGCTTAATAGAAGCTATCACTTTCTTAAAAGTGATGGTTTTTTGATTTTTCTTTTTGACAACTGATTAGACACTAAAAATAAGCAACTTTGTGAAAACACTTTTTGTGAAACTCAAAAATAAGCAGTGGGTGCTTAGAACCTTGATAGTTGGATTTTTGTGGACTTTTAGACTAGAAAAAGCTCTGAATAAGCTATAGGCTAAAGCCAGGGATGAAATAAGGTGAAAACAGGTTTAGTAAACTAGAATTAGGCCAAAACAACAAGAAATGATCACTGAATAAGCCAAAATTACAAATAAGCAAATCCAAATCACATTCATTAATAAACAAGCCTGCAGTGTTTTTGTAGGCTAAATTAAGCTTGGGGCAAAGGTTCCTAAACCCAAAATAAGCACTGAAGTAAAAAGATGGCTTGCTTGGCTTTCCAAAAAGCCAAGAATCACAAGGTAGGGCCCACTATTAAGCTCTGTGTGAGCTTGTGAAATATGCTCAAGTACACTGATTTCTCAGTGTACTGAGAGAATAAGACAAGCTAAAAGCTTATTGCAGGCTTATCAAATGAGCTGGGGAATACAAAACAAGCCTTAAACCTAGAAGACTTGTGGATTAACTTTCCAAAAAGCCAAAAATCTCAGGCTAAGGTTTAAAAATGAGCATAGGCCTAGGAAAATGGGCTTATGACTAAGGTACACTGGAGCAGGGGAGGTCAAAGCTCAACAGGTCAACTTTGAGGCCAACTTTTTATGAGCAAATGGTTTCCAAATTACAAATTTCTTTTTGATTCAGGTTCACAGGCAAGAAAGGAACACAAAACAGCAAGATTCAATTAATTTCAACCTCTAATGACCCCTATGCATCACCTCAAAGATTGTTCCATTTTTCAGATATGCAATTTGACTTTTCTATTTTAACCAAAAGTTTGACCAAAATGAACTTGGAGTGATTGATAATGACTGAAAATGAAATATTAAGCTACAATGAAACTTATTTAAGCTAATTTATCAACTAATGAACCTGAAATCAGTGATCTTGAACCCAAAAATCCTAACAGTGACACTGTATAGAGATTATAGGTGAGATTTGGCTTTTGCACAAATAAACACTGGATTTTTTGCTTTCACTGTCCTAATGTTTTGACAATTCACAACAACAAAAACAACCTTTAACTCAGATGATCAGCTTGATCCAAACACCCCTTTAACAGACTTGATTTTTGATTTTCAAAATGTTTCACTGATTCATGCCATAAAACATATCCACAAAGTTATCATAAGAAAAACCTGGACTGATTTAAGCCTAAGAACACAACTTGTAACAACAAATACTCAAGAACCACTAAAATTCTATTTTGGCAGTGAAAATGGATTACTAAGCAATACTTGATTCTAGTAAACAAACATGCAATTTTAAGCCAAAATATTACTTAAGAACACAGAATAAGCACAAATGAGCAATAATTAAACACTAACACTAAGAATTTCAGACTATGCAAGTTTACACTAAAAATTCAAACTTTAGAATAAAAACCTTGAACTAGCTTTTACTAGTGCCTCTTTAACTGCAACAAGCTCCTAGCTTATCTAAGATAAACTAGGTAAAGTCCATCTTGCCATTCCATTATTGGCAACTTCCTTAGCTTCCTGTCTCATATGCATAGGTACCCTGTGGTTTGATTTTTCAACTGAACAAGACCGTTTTATGTATTCTAAAGTTACTTTATCATAATGTGATCTTAACCAAACCATAAAACAGCTTACACTAGTTTTAAAATCCTATTTTACCATATATATTTTTTTTATTTATTTTTCAACTAGTATTTTTTCTGGTTTTTTTGTATTTTTGAGATTTCTTAACTAAAATGAACAACTCTGAGATTTTAAGGTTTAAACAAGTTTAGAACACCTAATGTAGCTTAAAGGAACAGTTAACAGAAGCTTTTAACATTTTTTAAGCTAAATTGAGATTTTCACATGAAAAAGGGAAATTTGAAATTAAGCAAAGGAAACTGAAACTTTGATTAATTAAAACTTGAGAAATACACTTAGAAAGCTGAGATTACAATATGTTTAAGCTAATTTGAACTAAAAAGCTATTAATTGCTAATTCGACATTGATATTTTAACTTAAAAACTACACACTGGTCTTCTCTGCTTCTTCTTCTATTTATAGCCTTCAATTAGGGTTTAGGAGGTTCCCTTGTCTTTTCCCAGCAACAAAATCAACCATTGGATGAGTGAGGAGTGATCCTAACCTTTAAATGATTTTGGCGCCAAAAGTGGATAATGGCAATTTGGCCTGTGAGGGTGAAAGGCTAGGGTTGCAGGGTAGGGTAGGGGTGGTGGAGGTGATGGGTGAGTGTGGTGGGCAAGTGGGAGTGGGAAGGTGGTATAGCAGGTTGTATTGGAGGGTGGTAATGGTGGAAGTGGTTTTGGTGGGAAAGGGGGGTGGTGAGTTTGACCGGGGTTTGACATGGTATATAACTCAGGGGTGTGGGATTGGGCTTGGGGTGAGATGGGCCAGTGAGTAAAAGGATTTGTGTTTGTGTTGGGTTGGACCAGGCCAAGGGTGGGATGATGGGGTGTTATAAGGTTGTGTTTGTTTTGGGCTATAGATAACAAAGAAGGTCCGTTTGGTTTGTAGTATTTATTAGCCCAAGGACCAAAGGTGTAAATTCTGAAAAGATGAAGGACTGAAAATGCAACTTTTCTAAAGTTATCATAAGGACCAATCTTGCCATATTTGAATAATTCAAGGACTATAAGCACTGATGCACCGAAACGCCATTTAGGCTGGCGTTCCCGTTTGGGAACGTGATGGGAACGGATACGCCGTCGAAACGCCATCGAAACGTTTCCAAGACGTTTTCCGAATCTGCGAAACGTTTCTTATGAAGTATCTTGACCGTTTCTGGATTTCCAATCCGTTTCCAAGCCGCTTCTTGGGTTCTAATGGGCTTGGATCTAGATAAAAGGATAAAGAAAATAAAACGAATTTAATCGGAGATATCGTCGGACTTGTGCAGAAATGATGAAGAAGATGAATGTGGACCACAACTGTCTATTTTAACCTTTTGTGGGGTATAGGATAGGGGTGTCCATTTGTATATTGGTTAATTCTTCTTTGTGTGATATATGTGGACCACAGCTGTCTATTTTAACCTTTGTAAGTAAAACAAATAGTCACTCATTAACAAAAATTCAAAAACCAATTACCAAAATAAACCTCAATCATACTAGATTTACGAGAATGATCTTTTTTCAGCTTTTAACCAAAATAAACCAAGCATGCTTATTTTAAAAAATATATATATTTTTAAACCAAAATCAACATATATCTATTTTGGATTTTATATATTTTTAATTTTCTAATATTTTTTATTGTCGTATCTATGCCGTTCCCGTATCTTGAATTTTTGATTTTTGCCGTTTCCCGTTCCCGTAAAGTTCCCGTATCCCTTTGCCGTTCCCGTTTCGGTGCTACATAGACTATAAGTGATATTTTCCACATTTGAAATTACCAGGGACCAAATATGTTAAACTTGAAACTTGAGGGACTAATCTTGCGATTTCTCCAATCTTTTCACCCAGGGACCAAACTTGACAACTTGTGAATTTCCAAGGACTTTTGTTGACTTTTCATCCATAATAATTGCTCAGGGACTGATTCTGTCAATTTCTAAAAGTTGAGGGACCATTTCTGCCAGTTCTGCAAACTTTTGCTCCAAGGACTATTTCTGGCATTTTGTGATTCCCCAAGGTGTGTTTTGACAATCTGAGCTCAAAAGTGGTAATTTGCTTCCCCGGCTTTGGCTTTTGACATGTTTTCCAAACTCGTGCTCGTTTTTGTCCTTTTTGGCCTGATTTGTGCCAATTTCTGAAATATCCGCTCCTGCACGATCACAAACACAAAAACACAATATCTTTGACATTTATGGTTAGTCTGTGTCTGATTTGGTCTTAATTTGGTCAAGAAAAGATGTGTGAATAAGCACACATCAGTTTTCCACTTGGATTGTAGCATATCCTTGTTGCGGGGTTTTGAATTTATTCTATTGAACTCACCTCTTATCCTTTGCCATAACGTATCGCGAGATTGGGAACTGCCGACACGCGGATCCTCTAAACATGCCACCCAACACTCGGCAAGTAATTTTTCCTCACTTGGCGTCCAACGATGCTTCACGTTTTCAGCTTGTTCTTCATTGTCCTTGTCTTCTATAGGGTCTTTGGATTTTTTTGCCTTTCGTTTACCACGACTTTTGGGTTTTGTAGGAGAAGTAGGTGTTTCGAGAACTTCATTTGTTTCCGTTTGGGATTGTTGTGATGGTTGTGTGAATTGAAGATTTTGGAAATCGGTGTTTAGTATGTTTTGTTGGCTTTCTTGCCAATATTGAAATGCTTGATGTTGTTGGAAAACTTCTTGACTCNGGGTATTTATAGTGATGAGAAAATATGTTTGAAAATGTTTATTTATTTATTTATTTATTTTTTTACAAAACTAGCCGTTTACAACCGTTATAAAGTATAGGGCGATAGAATGATTTTTTTTTTCTTTTTTTTTGAATTTAACGTATATATGCCCGTTACAGGGGGCGAAAACGAAAAAAAAAATAAAATAAATTACAAAAGCCTGATCTTAACGCACGTTAAGAAAATAACGCACCGAGTTAATGTGCGTTTAACGTGAGGCCCCGGTATGATATAACGTGGGTTAACGCGAGCGAGTTATGATATAACGCAGGGGGAGGGCACCATACCGTGTGCTCTAATCATCACCATTTGATGATTATACCCTCGTTCGGATATTACTCATTACTAGTCATATTTTGTCCTCTCACACTGAGGGTAAAATGGTGGGGGGAAAGTGGTTTGTTAGCAAATGACCTCTTGTATATATGTTGGATTTAAATAATAAAAAAAATATATATATAAAATAAAAAAATTAGGAGGTTATTTAGAATTCATCGAGTGAAAAGGTTAATTTTGTTGTGGGGGCAGGTATTAATTTTGTTGGACTTGTGACTTTTGACTATTTCTCTTTCAAAATTGGCTGTGTTTTTTGGGTTTTTAGTTCTCTTGTCTTCGTCAATCAATGATATTGACTTGTTATTTAAATAAATGCTTTCCATAAAGAACTTTAAATAAGAGTGTTACTTACCCATTTAATTGATGCTGACAGTTTTCTAGGTAGGGTCGCATACCTAAATAGAAACACTAAGGGGCTATGTTTGTCAAAAGTAGCTGTGAGCAGTAACAGTGAGCTGTGAGAAGTAGTCACAGCTCACTGCTCACCGCTCACAGCTTCATAAAGAAGCATTGGAAAAATGAGCTTTTTTAAAAAATAGCAAAGCTCATAGCTCTTATGCCAAACGAAAACTAAAAAGTAAAAAGCTCATTGTTCACCGCTCATTGCCCCAAAAAGCTCCAAAAAACTTTGCGCCAAACATAGCCTAAGTTGAAATGTTGATTAGATTTTGGTTACATGTGAGGTGAAATGGAAATGTTTATTAGTTGTTGGTCATAACTCATGACTCACAATCAAGGTGAAGTTTGGTCCAATTTTACATAAAGAGCTGATAATTATAGGGTTACCCCTGTCAAATCGTGGGAATTTTCTTGTATGTCGCGTCCTCATGAGCATGCAGCGTCTCATTTCTTATCTTAGTGTTGCTCAAGGAGGCGCGCATCATTGAAATATATACAATAACACGTATACATTTCTGTACACTTTCTTTCACTTTCGTTTAACGGATGTATTTGCTGGTAGTTCTATCTAGTTCATGAGTTCTCCATGAAGGCAAAATACATACCTTCCTTTTAGTTACCTAGTTTTGAATGTTATCTTATGTTAGTTACAGTTTGACCACTTTAAGGTTATACACTAAAGGGTCACTTAAGTCTTTAGATCTTGGACTTCCAGAAACCATACCTTTCTTTTAGTTACCTAATTTTGAATCGGTATGTTATGCTAGTTAAACTTTCACAGCTTCTCAGTTAACAGTGAAAGGTTATTTAAGTCTTTAGATCTAGCACTTGCATCTCATAGGAATTTTTATTTTATTTTTATGATATATAAGAGTAAGGATTTCATTCAATCACAAGATAAGAGTACACCACCGGTTACTCAAACAAAAGCACAATTTGAGACTCCCTCTAAGACCAACTCGTCACTGCATCCTACGTCCCAAGTAGCTATGCTATGAGCAATTATGTTACCCTCTCTTTTAACGAACGACCAATTAGACGTACTAAAAGCTAGAGAAGTAACTAAGATTTGCGAAAAGATTAAAGATTATTTACATACCAAACATTTTTTACATATCAAGGGATCAATCTTCACATCCATCTTTATTTAATCTAATGGATGAGATTAGTCACAACAATTTAAAAAACTCACTTTCATTTTTTTTTTTCTAAGTATTAATTTCTTTCAAACCATTAATCGTTAACCCAAAAAAAAATACCATTACGACGAACATTTAATTATCTTTCTACATATAGGTATTTTGATATACTTTCGAAAAAAAAAAGAATTTTTTTTTTTTTTTTTTTTTTTTTCATTACTAAAATTTGCATGAAAAAATAACATGTGATAAAATACTAATTTGAATATTCTAATAATATCACATGTGATAGTAGTGTTAAATCATATATGAATGTGATATCATATGTGATTTCATGCTATTTTCAGATACGAAGAAATAAACCAAGAAAAAAAGACCAAAAAATGTAAACAAAAAAGTGAAAAAAACGAAAAGCAAAAAATTTGTCGAAAGTATATCAAAGTGTCCATCTATAGATAGATGGTACCCGATCCATTAGAAAGGGAGCACATTTTAAAAAGTATAAAAAGTAATATCAACCGTCGGATCATTCAAGATCTGAACTCCACCCAAAACACTGATATTCACCAACAAGGGTATTCTCGTCACTTATAACCTTCTTTCTATTTATCATTATACTTCCCCTCACAACCAACAAAAAAAACACACACTCACTATCAGATCTACAACACTGTTACAACCAACAGTACAATCAGATCTAATACCACCGTCAACGACACCACCTCCTTCGAATACACCGGAAACTATTGTTACAAACAACCACCATCACCGTCATCTTCATTTTGCTGTTGATTCGAGTTATCACATTGTCGATCCATTTGTTTTTGATATAACCACCATCGCTGTCAACAAATCAGTAAGTGATGAAGATATTGAAGATATGAATTGGTTGGATTAAAGGTAAAGTAACTATTTTTTTCCGAATGTTACGTGGGTTTGTATGCCGTCGTTGGGATTAAGGTGATGGGTATGGCCCGTATGGGTGTTCCGGGTCGGTTTGTTAGGTGTGGTTCGGGTCAGGTAGGTTATGGTAGAGTGATGACATGATTTGAGGTTGATGAGTTTTTTGAGAAGTGATGATACTTTTTCGTGGGTCTGTTTTTTTTTTTAGTTGTGATATGCATTGATGAGCTCTTTTTTTAGGGAGAAAATGTAAAAGAAGAGAAAAGTGTATTGATGAGTTTGATTGATGATGAGGTGAAACTATTTTTATGTTATATAATTTGTGTAGTTTGATTAGTGATTGATTTTATTAGAGATTTAGTATTGTTTATCTATTCATCAATTTTCTAATAAAAACAAAATGTTTATCGGTTCATCAATTATTTTTTATATCGTTCATCAGTTATTTTTGATAACGTTCATCTGTTATTCTTATAATGTTCACGAGTTTTTTAAAAAATAACGTTCATCAGTTATTTTTTATATTATTCATCAGTAATTTTTTATAGCGTTCATCAGTTATTCTTTATAATGTTCAGAAGTTTTCGAAAAAATAACGTTCATCAGTTATTTTTTATAACGTTCATCAGTTATTTTTATAATGTTCAGAAGTTTTCGAAAATATAACGTTCATCAATTATTGTTTATGTTGTCCATCAGTTATTTTTTATAATGTTCAGAAGTTTTCAAAAAAATAACGTTCATCAATTTATATTTTTATTGTTCATCAGTTATTTTTTATAACGTTCATCAATTATTTTTTTATAACGTTCATCAGTTATTGTTTACCTTTAACGTGCGATATCTCACTCATATCATATCGGATTTAAGTGATTCAAATTTCTTGGAAAAAAATGACAAAAAAGCTACAACTTTCGTGTTTTAAGTTTTGCAAAATTCGGCCTTTAAACTTGATAAAATTAGAGCCGAAAATGCCGAAAATTTCAAGAAAATCAACACCCACATAAAAAGTTGAAAAAAAAAAGTTGCGATTCGTATATCATAATGCATACCAAATTAAAGAGAATTGAATTTAAATAATTATGGTGAAATCGGTTTCACATAAAAGTTTGTCGTTTTAAAGTTATTNAAAAAAAAAAAAAAAAAAAAAAAAAAAAAAAAAAAAAAAAAAAAAAAAAAAAAAAAAAAAAAAAAAAAAAAGTGAAAAAAACGAAAAACAAAAAATTTGTTGAAAGTATATCAAAGTGTCCGTCTATAGATAGATAATTAAATGCTAGTCGTCAAAGTGTCCGTCTATAGATAGATAATTAAATGCTAGTTGGACATAAGCCCTTTGGTGCCGCCTACTGTTGGACATAAATCGAATGATAAAAATTATTTCTTTTGAAAGTTCCTATGACGGTTCTTCTGCTTTAACTTTCATTTTATCTAAAATAATTTAATGAAAAAAGAATTATTCCTTTTCTAACTACTCGCAACTCTTATTCTTTTGTAGACCATCAAAATAACTTCTCAATAAAGTCGATGCCCTCCATGCTAAAAAATAGACAAACAATTTTATAACAAGAGGGTGTTTGGATTGGCTTATTTGAACGAGCTTATGGGCTTAATGTGTTTTGATAACACACAAGTTCAAAGAAGTATTACAAAATAGCTTAAGCTTGTGAGTTTATTTGAGCTCATATAACCCCACTTTCAAAATCTTTTTTGCATCGGCTTTTTTAGCTTATTTTTGTTATAGGTTTTGCTAAACAACATCCTTTTGGGCTTCGGTTAACAACCAACTTTTCACATTTTATTCAAAAGATAATGCATTGTCCAAATAAAATCACCTTAATTAGTTATTATTTTCTATTTTTTCTCAAATACATTTGTCGTTCAATTCATTCATTGGTTGTATATTGTAAAATATGTGAAGAATGTTTGCAGTTATGTCTTAATGTTAGTATTATTATTATTTTTTTTTTAAAGGTATAGTTTGTTGTTAACTATGGTTTTTAGGCTCTTCTCTTTTTTTAATTACAATATTATCCTCATAAGGTCTTTTGTTTGCTAAATTTTTTTAAAGTGTTGTCCTTTTTAGTCATATTACCAATAGTATGTTTGAAACTAAATAAGGTAAATCAAACACCATCTAGAAGTTGTTTGGATTAGCTTATTCTAAGGAGTATGGGCTTATAGTGTTTTCGAACACACAAGCTCGAAAAAGTGTTTGAATGTTACCAAGTAGCTTAAGTTTATGAGCTTATTTGAGCTCAAATAAACATAACTTTATAAGCCATTTTATTTGAGCTTTTTTAGCTTATTTGTATAATTTATTGTTGTACCCCTATACGGAGGACTGGAGGAGTGTCATTTGTTAAAAACATGTCTTATAGGATGTTCTTCTTTTTAGACATTTTACAAATAGTGTGTTAAAGATTAGCTTATGTATAACTACTAGAAAAAATGCCATTAGTAACAATTATTTTAACAACAATAAAAAAATCGTTGCTAAATTGTGCATTTAGCATCTAATTTTAGCAACGAAATTGTTAATAAAGTTGCAATTTTTTTAGCAACAAAAAAATTAGTTGCTATTTCTACAAATGACCATAAATATTTGTTGCTAATTTAGCAACGACTAAAGCAATTTCGTTGCATTCTCAAATTAGCACCGGTTGAATTAGCATCAATTGGTGTTAGTTGCTAATTCGACCAGTGCTAATTTTAGATTGCAACGAAATTGCTTAGTCGTTGTTAAATTAGCAACGAATATTTATGGTCATTTGTAAAAATACTAATTAATTTTTTTGTTGCTAAAAAAAGTAGCAACTTTGTTAACAATTTTATTGTTAAAATTAGATGTGCACAATTTAGCAACGATTTCTATTGTTGTTAAAATAATTGTTGCTAATGGCATTTTTTCTAGTAGTTATACATAAGCTAATCTTAGCACTATTTGAATATGTGTGTTTTGACAAGACACTAGATGAGTACCTGTGCATAGTAATGGGCATTTATTGCGGCAAATAATTATGGTTGTGATATTGTGGTTAAATATCTAATGTAACTTTTTGCTATGTTTTTTAAGGTAATATTTTCTGAAATTTTTAAGTAAGAAATTAAAGTTTTAAAGGGGTATTATAAATTACTCATATTTTTAAGTTTACAATATTATATATGTGCATATATGTAGTAGAGATAAACTCATAAAGCCATAAGCGCTCTTTATAGAAAAGCTTAAACTCCTTAATACGAGTAATACATAAGTTGATAAGCTATTTTTTAATATCTTTGCATGGAAGGTTAAGATGAATGCTCTTCCCTCTCGTTTTAATATTTCCAGGCGTGGTATTGATATTGCATCTTTGTCGTGTCCTCTGTGCGATAATGGAATTGAGACTACAAATCACCTGTTCTTTAACTGTTACTTGGCTAAAGAGTTGATTGATAAGATTGTGCGTTGGTGGAATATCTCTTATGGCAACGTCTCTTCGTATGATGACTGGCTCGCTTGGATTTCTGCTTTGATTATTCCTTCTAATCTTAAGCCTATATTAGAAGGTGTGTTTTATGTCATGTGGTGGTTCATTTGGTCGTTTCGAAATAGGACGCTCTTCGACACTAAGGTTCCTCTCAAGGCGACTTTGTTTGATGATACTGTTTCTTGTTCTTTCAATTGGTGTAAATTTAGATGTAAAGCCGCATTCAGTTGGAATGACTGGCTCAAAACTCCTTACCTTATTATAGTTTAATCTAGCTTCTTGCTAGTTTTTTAATAAAATCGCCGTTCAAAAAAAA
>LBNU01008285.1:0-16503 GCA_014162995.1 Artemisia annua
TGTGTAACATCTTTATCTCCAATCTTTCAGTCTTTATTGAGTTGAAGGATCACCTTAAGATGATTCCACATGCATAGTCTGCCATGAGCAAAATTTGCTCTATCATGACTCCTCCATCTCAAACTCACTTAAGTTTGGTTTGGATTCATTGGAACATTTGACTGACTGTTTTCATTCTCCATCTTTGAGTGAGTGAGTTAGTTCTTCTGGTCTTCTAATAAAGATCAGACCCGTCTCGGAACCAGCTGATGGATCTACACACACATTGTGTGTTGATACTTTGAGTAACTTTATTCAAGCACGCGGATTTACTTAACAACACTTAGAAGACAGTTATATAGTGTATTGTGATGAGTATAGTTGTATGTACACAGCCAATATAAATGATAATAATCGAGTGTCTTTGCTTCACTAGGGTGTAACCTTGAGCTCTCTAGAATAATTCGTACCTATGATCATCCTAGGATCTCCTTTTATAGCACAAGGAGTCCTTTACAAGATAAGTATAATGCTATCTAAATAGAATATTCACAAGATCTATTCTATACTTATCTATACACGAATACATAACAGTTATCTAGTAAGCAGTGGTAATAATATGTACTAGCAGTGGTAATGAGTTTTCACTGCTAGTGCATTCTTCAGCAGTGTCTTCCACAAGCCTATCAGTGGTAACTGTCAGCTTTATTCCCAACACAAACCCCTCATCAAACAAAGACCAAGTTTTGGACTTAACCTAAAACCCTTTATAAACCTTCCAACCAAACGCACCCTTAATTACTATATTAAAGCGTATGTACCTATGTGATATTTTGAGCAACTTTAATTTTGGCAATTTTTCAAAGTTTAGTGAATACCTATGTAATTTTTAGTGACGGTTAGTAACTAAACTTCAGTCATACAAAAATTCTCTTACAATATAAAGATTGTGTATGATTGTGCTTACTTCTTATTCTTCTCATTTTAATTATTCTTTTTATTTAATATATGTTTTAGGTGAAGGTAGTCACTAGCCGACTAGCCATTAGGACTTGACGTTATGGTCATCAAATTCATCAAAGCGCTATATTAACATTCAACACACTAAGAGCTCTGGGTACGGTGAGCTGATGCTTCGTGCCATGCCACCAGCCCAACCACATGACGCCACAGCCATACCCCATCTCGGTTGTTAGCCTCTCGCGCCACCACCACCAGCCCACGCGGTGGGCTTTTGTGATTTTTTTTTTCTTTTTTCTCTTTCTTTGGAAGTGTTTTATAAGCACTAATCTTTACGAAATTTATACCAGATGGATCTAAAATAAACAAAAGGATTATCAAGATTTAAATGCACTAATCTTTACCGACAAATTAATCAGCTTTGTGAATTGGGTTTGTAAATCTAGAAGAAAACTCAAAAAGGTTTTGAAGATTGACAAGAATCAATGATAAAGATGTAAGGTCTTTTTTTTTTAGAAAAGTCCAAAATACATCCCTGTGGTATGCCAAAAGCCCGTTTTTCATCATTTTTTCTTTTTTTTGGAACAAAATCATCCAACGTTAGTAAAGTTGGCACGAATACATCCCTCAGTTAGTAATATCAGTTACTATGGACTAACGATGCAAATGATTTTCCGTTATCTCCTAACAAGAGTTAAAATAGTTGCATCGTTAGTCCTCATTGAGTTAAAATATTTGCATCGTTAGTCCTCATTAACTACAGAGTTAAAATAGAGTTAATTGCATTTTTGGTCCCTATGGTATGGCCAAATTGCAGGTTTGATCCCCAAAACTTTGAAAGTGCAGTGATAGTCCCAATTTTGAAGTTTGGGTTGCATTTTTGGTCCCTGGATAAAGTTAAATGACTAAAATACCCTTTGACTTCTTCAGAAAAGACAAGGGTAATTTAGTCATTTCACACTAATCAGGGACCAAAAATGCAACCCAAACTTTAAAATGGGGACTATCGCTGCACTTTCAAAGTTTTGGGGACCAAACCTGCAATTTGGCCATACCACGGGGATCAAAAATGCAATTAACTCGTTAAAATATTTGCATCGTTATTCCTCATTGAGTTAAAATATTTGCATCGTTAGTCCCCATTGACTATTCTTATGTTTTTATCATTTTTCGTCCGTTTTTACCCGTTTTTCTCATGTTTTTATCAGTTTTCGTCCGCTTTTATACGTTTTCATCCGTTTTTCTTAGATTTTATCAGGTTTCATCCATTTTTATATATATAATATGTATAAAAACGGATGAAAATATATGAAAATAGATAAAAACGCATGAAAACTTGACATTTGATAAAAATGTTTCTGAATCGATTTTAAATTACGATTTTGACCCCTTTCTGGTCCGAATCATCAAAAGTGTAAAACACGAAAGTTGTCCGGAATAATATTTTACATCAAGCCACGTGAGATTTTAACCTGAAATTGCAAAACAGTGGCTGTTTACTACCAAAATTCATAACGGTTATGAATTTTGGTAGTAAACAGCCACTGTTTTGCAATTTCAGGTTAAAATCACGAGCGTCTTGATGTAAAGCATTATTCCGGACAACTTTCGTGTTTTACACTTTTGATGATTCGGACCAGAAAGGGGTCAAAATCGTGATTTAAAATCGATTCAGAAACATTTTTATCAATTGTCAAGTTTTCATACGTTTTTATCTATTTTCATATATTTTTATCCGTTTTCATACATATTATATATATAAAAATGGATGAGACCAGATAAACTATAAGAAAAACGAATGAAAACGTAAAATAATAGACGAAAACAAATAAAATTTTATGAGCACGGATAAAAACGTGAGAAAATTGGAAGAAACGGATAAAAACATAAGAAAAATGGATGAAAACGTATAAAAACGGACGAAAACTGATAAAACATGCGAAAAACGGATAAAAACGGACGAAAACGTAAGAAAAACGGACGAAAAATGATAAATACGTAAGAATAGTCAATGAGGACTAACGATGCAAATATTTTAACTCAATGAGGACTAACGATGCAAATATTTTAACTCAATGAGGACTAACGATGCAAATATTTTAACTCAATGAGGACTAACGATGCAACTATTTTAACTCTTGTTAGGAGATAACGGGAAATCATTTGCATCGTTAGTCCATAGTAACTGATATTACTAACTGAGGGATGTATTTGTGCCAACTTTACTAACGGTGGATGATTTTGTTCCAAAAAAAAGATGAAAACGGGCTTTAGCATAGCTACGGGATTATTTTGGATTTTCTCTTTTTTCTTTTTTTTTTTTTTTTTTTTTTTTTTTTTTTTTTAATGAAGAAGACATGAACTTACCCTCTGGTAGTTTGTGTGTGTGGTAGGTGGGGATAGATGATGACACAGTTGCGTGTTGGTTTTCACACGTTATATATTGTTAGTTACTAATTACATGCCCACTAATTGCTAAATCAGATCAATGTAAATATTTTGATTGTAGATATTAGTTTAGTTAGGTAATGTATGGGCTCATTGTTTGGTGTTACTAATTTAATCTGGAAAAGATCTCTAAATATATATGTTATCTTTATTTTATTTAGATCTGATAAATAAACGGAATTGGATAAAATGAATGGTTATTTGATGAAAAAAAAAAAAAAACCGACGACCGACGACGCACGACAAAATCATGGTGTGTATGCTAGGGAGGGTGTTTGGTGTCATAGCAGAAAAGCGGTGCCATAGGAAAACTAAGGTGCTGATGTGGCAACCACTTTTGTTTTAACGGCACCATACGATACCTAGCCCTGTAACAAAAAGATGTCATGGTCATTATCAACTAAAAATATAAAAAAATAACCCACTTTATGCAAGCATACCTCAATATATCTCACAAATACACACACAAAAAAGCATAAAAAAATATTCAGTGTTGCAGTCTTGGCGCGCGGTTGAGAGCAAGTTTTATAGTGATGGCACGCGATGAAGGCCACCACTTAGTGCTTCACCACCATAGTGACCAGTATAACATCAATAGATATGGTAAGAAATTTCAAGTTATATTGAAGAAGTTAAATTATGATCATGTGATGCATGAATATGCATTTGGCCAGTATTATTCAACTTCACCATAATCCAGAAGGTGTCCCCCCATCGGAAAGCGACACACACATTTAAGTCGTATTAAAATCGTAAATCGATAATACAAGTAGAAAATAAAGATCAAGGATATTGTTGAGGGGCAGAATCGACTTTTACTACATGAAAACCATTGGCATTTCCTACTGTTTTGGTGACTAAAACTTGGTGCTTAACTGCTTTTCTACACACATTGCATCTATTTATACCTCAATCATCTAGTGCCTCATCCTCATATCAAACACATCTTACATTACAAACTCTTTTCATTCAGAACACAAATTTAGCAATACAATGAGTTCAAGAACTAGATCACTGATTGTTGCTGGGACAGTTGGATTGGTTGAAGCACTCAAGGATCAAGGCTTTGCAAGATGGAACTACACTATCAGGACCATTCACCACCACACAAAAGCCAATTTACGATCAGTCACTCAGTCAAAGAAGATGTCTTCACCAGCAGCCATGGCTTCAAGCAAAGGCATAGAGCAATCAGAAGAATCATTAAGAAAAGTCATGTACTTGAGTTGCTGGGGTCCAAATTGATCTTTCTTTGCTGTTGTTTAGAATTAGCTAGATATTAGAAAGTAGAAACTAATATATAATGTACATGAATTATGTTAATCAAATAGTGATTATCATCACATTCCAAGTGTATTGACCTTATGGGCTTATGGTACTTGTTAAAGCATATTTTCGATTTTGCTTCAACTAAGATTTTGATCGTGTGTGCTGTTCATTTGTTTGTCAAGATACAAGAACAATATGCATGCCACTTGTGAACATTTGTTAAACTATTGCGGGCTTAGAGGCCTTTATAAAACTAGGACAAAAATTCTACTATGGTAAAGTCATTCAAAACTGTGATCTTGCGACTTGCAACCCAAAAGCCAATCAAGCACGAAATATATGTGTACAGATTAAGCTAAAAGTTTACAAGCTTATATTACTTGGAAATGCTAAAAGTAACCTCAAAGACTATATCATAAGTAATATTTTAGACAAAAGTTTCATAAACATAGCTCCAGGCAATTTTTAAAATGATACTAATTTTCATTACAATTTGTTGCTTTAATATGATTTTAAGATATCGCAATAATGTACCTATATTACTATATACACTCTTTTAGGAGTTACGTATCATATAAAAAGGACAAATGAAAGAAAAGCAAAAGATCGAGTATCGAATATATATGTCGGTTTGTATAGTAACATACACGTGCGGAGTATGCATATAGAATTAACAAGGTGTGGGCGCCCGCCGCGTTGCAGCGGGTCTTTTTTGCGCAAATTCTGATTAAGTCCGTGTGTAGTTCGAATATTTTTTCGATTAAACAGGAGCATTTGTTATATAAAAAGTTTGTAAATAACAAAAAGTTCAAGGTAGTTTCCGCAATTTGTTAATATGTATCAAACTTCAACACTTTTTATAAAATCGTATGTATATTAGAAGTATATCAATAGCACCCCTGCGTTGCGGCGACGCTGATAAAATTTTATTTTCATCTGACATATGCATAGATTTTTGGTAGTCCGGTTTTGAATGTTGTGGCCAAGCTTTTAACCTATTTTTTGATCATTTTGAAAGTTTAGCTTGGTTGCGTAGATTATTACAAAAATTGTACATATTAAGCGTGAATATTTTTTATAAATTCGTACATATGTTATAAGCATATCAATATTGAGCTCGCTTTGTTTGATTGATAGGTATTTGGTACGTAACTAAAACTTTTGTTAAAGTGTACATTTTTTCCCCTGTTGTTTAAATCAATTTTAAAATAGTTTTTAAAGTTATTTGATAGATTAAGGGTGTATTATAAATGTTCTTTTATTTTAGATATATATGAAACTTCACATTTTTTTATATAATCGTGCGTACGTAAAAAGTATATCAATATTGAGCTCGTTTTGTTCGTCATCGAAAGATCTTTCTAGCGGAATTTTTTTTATTCACGAAATCGCGAGATATCTGTTAGATATTTGATAAATAAAGTTTGTTATATGAAAAAATTATAAATAGTTAAAAGTATAGGGTAGTTTTTGCAAGCTAATGCATAGTTCTGGGTGAATTTCGTAACTTCTTTTCTTTTTTATTAGTTGTTGGCCGCCGGTTACAATATTTTATTCATGTACCCAATATTTTATTGTTAAAAAAATTGTTTTTTATTGATTTGTGGGAGTAGCGACAAATTAGCATCTCCTTATAATAATTAGAAAATATTATTTTATGAGAACCGATTTTTTTATAGGGCACGAAACCCTATTTCTCCCCCTTTAGTATATATGGAGAATGAATCATGTGCAGGCATAGCTACGTCTTAAAATAGTTGTCTCCAAACAAAAAATAAATAATTTGGGAAAAATATAATTATTACTTTTTTTTTTCTTGCAAACCGATAGTTTAACGCTTTATTAATTAATTTGTATCATCGTTGATGTTTGTAATAATAATTTTAAGTAAGAATAATATGATAAATTTGAACGAACTTTTTATATATATTTAGTAATGCAGGTTTTCATCTAGAAAAGAGGTGTGCACTATTAGTGTCGGACGAAAGGAGTATATGTATAGAAACACACGAGACGTATATAATTTGAGAGTTGAGATCCATGAATAACTCATACATGCCATAGAACCTATCAACCAATCATAGCCACTCATTTATATTTTTCACCTTTTTTTTCCAAAGACCAACATATCCATGCAACCGGTAATTCTTCAAGCTACAAAGAAAATACGCATCGGCGACGAGAATTAAAATGATCTTTCTATAGATATGCATTGTTATATACTTTCGACCGAATTTTTTTTTCCGCGAAACTTTTTTTTTTTTTTTTTTTTTTTTTTTTTATTTCCGCCCAGAAAGAATCATATATAATTCGTAAAAATCATATATGATTCGTAAAAAATCATTTATGATTCGATTCTTACGACTCATATATGATTCTTACAAATCATATATGATTCGTAAGAATCATATATGATTTGTTAAAATCGAATCATATATGATTCTTGCGAATCATATATGATTTTTCTGGGCGAAAAAAATAAAGTTCATCGAAAAAAAAGTTCGTCGAAAGTATATAACAATGCATGTCTATAGAAAGATAATTTAATTCTCGTCGCGATAGTATTTTTTTTGTAGCTTGACGATGTACGATTTGCGAAATATTTAAGTTTTAAAAAAAGGGCGAAAGTTTATTTTTTTATTTTGATAAAAAAAAATGAGTGGTTAAGATTGCATGATGGGTTGTATGGTAAAAGTTAGATCTATAAAGAATTTTGGCTATAATTTGATGACTGATATGATGTGTTATATTCCATATATACAACAAAAATAAAATTGGGTTAAGAAAATTATTAACTAGAGAAAACAATACTTTGGTAAGAGTACTAAGAATCCAAAATACGACAGAGTGAAAATGAACCATGAGCTACGACCATGTAAGCCCATGTGCCCTTATCTCATGTGCCATTGTGTGTACGCTACGCCCCCATACCCCTTACATGGAGATTCTACATTTCTACCCATTATCAAATTGCAAAATAGTTTAATACATCAAACAAGCCTATGTGCATCGATTCTACGTGGGCCATCGGTATTGATCTTCGTTTGCATGGTAAGAAACATGTTGTCTTGCTATTGGCCACTTAGGATGACTAATGCCCCAACCAGTACGAGTCAAAAAGCCATAGGATTTTGCCGTTAATGCACATATTTAAGTCCAAAAACTTCAACTACGAGCTGCTATATAAATATCCCCTTCATTCCATATCACAACATACAAATTCAAAGCCACAACGTATTCCATATCATTAACACAAACCAAGTCGTTACACATTATATTCTTAATTTCGTACAAGGACTTCTACAAGCCGTGTATGGATGGCTGCAGGTGTTGCCGTTGTTAATGGACATACAGAACAAGGTTACAAACTTAGATCACTTGTCAACTCCTTCCGACACAGTGTTAATGTGCCTGATCTCCGTCCATTCTCGAGCCTTTTACGATCCAATGTTAGTGTCGGAGATGTGAAAACTACACATTCTGATGATTCTCTTCAGCAAGTCATGTACATGAACAGCTGGGGACAAAGCTGAAGACTGGTTTTGTTAGTAAATGGGAGTTGTCTCGATGGATGAGGAATCGATGATGCGAGATGACTCGACGTTAAGTTTCGGAGTTGTTGGGCAATAAGTTGTAAAATGTATTAGGCTGGGATTCTCATGTCCTGAAAGAATAGGGTTGCTGTTTGTATAATGTTTTTTGACCCTTGTAAACCAGGAATGCTTTCTCCTAGCCAATGCATAAAAACACCATTTTGCCTGATATATATTGGATTTTTTTTACTGGATCAAGTTATGTTCTCTGTTTGTTTCGTTTTCATTTGTGTTTTTTTGGGGGGAAAAAGATATAACCTATGAATGTTATATACAGTAATTTAGTAAATGGGGTGCTGCTTATAAATATCCATATCGTTCTTGTTAAACAAAATGATCTTGGTCTAAAATACTTATGTACAATTGGGAGTCTCATACCTTAAATCTTGCCATCCGTATATATCTTTTATAAATGATGGAAGTCTTTGTCAAGGGCAACTTGAAGGCTTTTTTTTTTTGGTAAAGAGGAGTAATCCTGCACCCTGGTAAAATATATTAACCAAACAAACATTGAAGTACAACGGATGAGAGTGAGTCCCTCGCCTCAGTCTCTTGGGACACTTACAGACTCGAATATAAGAATGACACACCATTCCTATAACTTACAATAAAATGAACCTACCAATAATGACAAATTACACAAAAATTTACAATACTACTCAAGCAAAGCACTTGAGCCTTCAATATCACTATGGCGGCCCATCTTAACTTCCATTAAGAATCCACCTAGAAACATCCAAGCGATCTTCAACATATAATCTGTTTTAGTAGCAAAGAACACCACAAACAAAACCTCCACCATTCCCATCGTATTATACCCAATAATTTCAAATTTATCAAACACTACTACGATAGGATAAATATCAAAAATACTCCATGAGTACCCATTCCAATAACAACCATGATAAATCACTCAGCACGAAAATAGAGCCTCATGAAACTTACAACCATGAAAACATCCGAATGGTAGTACAAATCAAAAGCTCCAACGCGAATGTAAACACAGAATCATGCACTACCACCCCAACAACCAACATCAACACCATGCATAGGACCATCATTAATCGAATCTTGGATTAAAATCCGACTTTCAGCCGCCATACACTCAATGAATGATCCACCAAGCATAGGACCTTCCAAATACTTATACCCAGGCCAAACATGGGACTAACATAGGGTCCAATCCCTAACTTCCATCAAAACAAAGCAGCTTCGATCCAACGCATAACATAAAACCATAGTATGTAGATCGAACCACCCATAACCGATCCATAGAAAATTATGAGACATTCCTATTGATCGACTCTAGGATTTTTGAATAAGTTACCCTAGAAACTTAACTTGCAGCTCTCTTAAACCCACGAATCATAATAGGAACTGATGATTATCAATAAACCAACCCTAATACGGGTTAACATGCATGGTCACAAACAGATCCACGATCACAAACCATTTAAAAATATAAACGAACCCCTAAAAATTAGGGTTTCGTCAATAATCATTAAGGATCATCATAGCATACTGGATCAATGATAAACAAAACCCTAAAATAGGGTTTCGTATAGCCTTCAAGAACAGCAGATCAACAGCACAAAAGGCCTCAGAAAATTATACAATAAAGATCATGAGGGACACCATTCGAACCAGTAGTAAATCAAAGCCCTAAAAGAAAAAACGACAACCCTTAGAGTAGGACGATCGCTAGACAGGCAGATTTTTAGGGTTTCGATAATGAAACAATAGGAGCGATCAGAATAAATAGGCAAGAAACCGACTTTCCACCCTAACAAATCAAAACCCAATCGTTAAAACAGTAATCCCAAGCGAGATTAAAGAATTAACAGGATAGATTAGAAGAATTAAGGCCGGATTTGTTATGGCAGAAGTGGCTGGAGTCGCCCCTAGAGAGAGAGCACTTTTTAGGGGCTTTTTTTATTATGATTATATCCAAACCTCAACAACTTGAAGGCCTTAATCAAGCCAAAACTAAAAATAACAGTAGATGTATTATTTAGGTACATTGCATTGGCCCATCACTGGTTCGCCCATCTGAAAGCTCGACTTGTGTCGCATTATTGTTATCTTAACGTTATTGAGAATTTAAATGCCCTAAAACCATTGGCATTTCCTCCTTTATTTTGTCCCTAAAACTTGAGGCTGGTTACTTTTTCGTACCTGTGGGAATATTATCTCGATTTATCAATTTATAGCACAACTTTACCCTTCATTCTTCCATATCGTCTTTAATAAACATTTGGAAAACAAACACGTACATTTGATTAAGCCATATTTCAAAAACTACATGAGTTCAACAAGTAGAGCATGGATGGTAGCTGGAACAGTTGGATTAGTAGAGGCAATAAAAGATCAAAGTTTTGCAAGGTGGAACTACACAAGAACTACACCATCAGGGCCATCCACCACCATGCAAAGTCCAACATTCGGTCAGTTTCTCAGTCAAAGAAGTTGTCTTCAGAGACAGCCGTGGCTTCAAGCAGAGGCGGCATAGAGCAATCAGAGGAGTCATTGAGAACAGTTATGTACTTAAATTGTTGGGGTCCTAGTTAAATGTCCAACTTTGTAGACAGTATTTTGGTTGTACATGATGATATAGGGGGTGTTTCTTTTTTCCCCTTAGCTAAGGGATGCAATTTAATATAATTACTTTTTTGATGGGGCCCATAAAATTCTCTTGTTCCATCTATATCCACAAGGTTTAATTTATCAACCCCTCCCTATTAAGATGCTTATATAGTAGTAGGACCCACCTATACCCTTAGCTAAGAAAAAAAGAAACACCCCCTAATTATGCCATTAGAGTTGTATGTTTCCCAAAAATCTGCATAGGTTTCGAATACGTTTGAACTGTTACAATATGAGTGGTGATTTACAATATGTATTCTACAATCAAATGTTACATTATTAGAGCTTAAGGAATAATAACATGTTATAACAACAACACCCCCGTCACGTCAGCGCCATATCATTTAAACACCAAATAACATAAAACCAAAAAACAACAGGTAATTATAACACCCAATAACACCACCTTTTGGGACCCACTTTAAAAAAATATAAATATATACAAAACCAACGCAAGCCACAACTTCGCCATAACACCAAATAACATGTGTGGGGGAGTAATAACTTGGCAATAACACCATGTTTTGCAATTTTGTCCTTGGCCACAACGCAAGTTAATATGGAAACGCAAATCAAAACGCAGGTCCAACGCAAAGGGGTGGAATTGGTGTTAACGCCATAGCACCGTTATTTTTTGTCCACACAGACTATAACGCCACTTTCGCGTTATCATTCCCTGAGCTCTTACAGCAATTGAGCAATATATCCATGTGCTTACTTTTATGTTATATATATACGACTTAACAAATATACACTAATAAGATTGTGGTAGCAGAAAGGACAAAAGAAAGAAAAGCCAAAAGAGTATCGGGTCTGCTCGTTTTGTATCACGTGCTGAGTACCTATAATATTACTATATAAAACTGAAATATGTACGTGCACCCCGATCGACTAGTAAAATATGTACATAAAATTGCGAGTCCTAAGATAGAATTTGATGACTCATGATGTGGTGTTTCAAGCTTGTCCCCTCCATGGCTCCATGCATGATATAACCTCAAACAGAATCTTTATCTTAATTATGTAACTCATGACTTAAGTGAACAATATTCGGGTAGTTCGTGCAAAGAAAAAAATTAAGTATTCTTTCATTTCACTAGAAAGTAGAAAAATTGTAGAAAAAGAAACTAATAACATCAAGAAAATGAAAAAAGGAAAGAAAATGCCTCTTTTTAATGCCATTCACTTTCAACACCAATAATAATGTTACTTGTCAAAATTGCTAACTTTTTTTTAGGCTATAACAACGGTTTTTTCTTTCTTTTTTTTCTTGAAATAATATTTTCATTGGTTATATTTACTACATATAAAGCAAAAATGTTTTTGCTTAAACTTACAAACTTAAACAAGTGTAAAAAAATATATATATANGCCCTTTGTATGTGGTTTTATTCATCTTTTAATATATACATTCTCTCTATCTTAAAATAATTGTTTACAAACAAAAAACACACAGTTTAAGAAAAGGGAGGTGATTTGCACACTCAACTTTGTGATTGAGACACTCAACTGTACAGACAGTTAAAGCACACTGTGAACATTGTACAAGTATCCAATGCACACAGTGGAGTGTCCCAATCAAAAATTTGAGTGTGCAAATTAATTCCCTTAAGAAAAACATCATCATTACAATTTTCTATTTCTTACTTTTTGCAGAATGACAATTTTATCATTAACTAATTAATTTAAACTTCTTTAATGTTTGTAATAATAACCTAAAGTGAAAGTAATGTAGTAAATTTGAACTAAATTTTCTATCTATTTTTAGAAGTGGACGATTAATTTGGGATAACACAAATAGAAATATGGAGAATAAATATAAAACGGGGAAAATATATAATTTGTTGCCTCTAAAAAAAATTGAAAAACTAAATAATATGTACAAGTTGTTAGTAAAACACTTTTTTTTTTAATTGTTAGTAAAACACTGAAACCCGTGGATTCTTAACTAATTTTGATTTAAAAAAACTAAATAATTGACATTGGAGGTATTGTGATCATGAGATTATTGAGATGCATGCACAATTTGGAGAGTACTCCGTATTAAATTTCACCATATTTATCGGAAAAATCCATTATTCAAACAAAAAAATTCACCATATTCTGGCAGGTGGTCGTGGTGCCCCTAAAAAAAATAAAGATAAAAGAATGAAGTGGAGGGGCAATATGGTAAATTTATTTCTTAAAAACCATTGGCATTTCCTACTGATTTTGTTGCTAAAACATGGTGCTCTCCCACACCATACATCTATTTATATCTCATTCATCATGTGCTTCTTCATCATATCAAACACATTTCACATTTTACAGTACTGAAGAAACACATTTCACATTACCATGAGTTCAAGAACAAGATCATTGATTGTGGCAGGAACAGTTGGATTGGTGGAAGCACTAAAAGATCAAGGATTTGCAAGGTGGAACTACACCATTAGGACCATTCACCACCATGCAAAGTCCAACATTCGATCAGTCGCTCAGTCAAAGAAGCTGTCTGCTCCTGCAGCCATGGCTTCAAGCAAAGGCTTAGAGCAATCAGAAGAATCATTAAGAAAAGTCATGTACTTAAGTTGCTGGGGTCCCAACTGATCATATATTTTCTTCGCTTGTTATACTAGTTAGCTAGATAGTGTAGAAAGTACCTAGTATCGAATGTACATGTCATTATATATGTCTGATGTGCAACCTTTATGTTTATAAAAAAGAGCTGGTTATTATCAATTTATCACATTTCAAGTGTTTTGAGACTTGTTATGAGCATTCTATAACAATATTCGTATGCAAAAGTGATCATTGATTTATACTATTTATTAAGCACACTGTTTTATTGTAATAGACGCTTTTGTAAAGTAGCTCATGCCTCATGAGTCATGACTATGATCTTGCGCCCCGAATGCCCATCAATGACTCGATCGATTTAAATACAAGATTAAACTAACCTTTATTAAGTTGTTTTTTTAAGAAGCTGCCTGATCGAAAAGCAGATTAGCAATTAAATATTCCTATGATGTTATATTATTCATTTAATCTTGCAAGATACGATGTGATTCAGATGTTATATTATTCACTTAATCTTGCAAGATACGATAAGATAATTCAGATACTTTATTATATCTTATGCCTAGTAAAATAATTATCATTAGTGGTAAAATGATTTGTTTCGCCTTTCTACACAAAACAACATCATTTGGGTTCTGAGATAATCTTTAGTCTATGAACCGGTTTGTTCTTGGGACTGTCCTTGAGCAATGCATAATAGTCTCTTGTAAAGTGTTATCATTTTTTTTGTGTGATTAATATACATACTTCAACTAAAAAAAAAAAAAACAAAAAAAACAAAAAAAACAACAACAACAACAACTACAACTACTACTATTTGAGTTTGCTTTATTAGAGCATCCGCAATGGTTTTTTACTATTCTCAAAAACATTTTGTATAGTTTTTTACTATTCTCAAAAACTTTTGTATTTTACAAAGACTTGATAAACCTCAAGTCTTTGATAAAAGTTTTCTCTCTTTATACCTCAAGTCATTAGATGTATTGCTCATGCTCTTAATCGGACCCCGATGGGTCTATGGTCACAATGTGAATGCCACATTTTCATAAAAACTTCCTTGACCAATTCACTTATCAGAACAAAAAATCTAACATCTCAATATCTAATTCATAATACATGAATTAAGCGGTCTCTTAAAAGCGAAAAGAAAAGGTATCTTTTGATTAACATTTTCATTATGTGAAAGCACAAAATAATTAGTCGTCTCTTAAAGAATCCAAAAGTTCAATAATTGAAACTTTGAAAGCTCACTACACTTTAAAAGATTTACGAGAAAGAGGGACACGCTTTTATATTGCATCTCACTATCATCCTACACGGCCACTTAAATATTATTAAGTGTGAATCTGTATCTGCTTTTGTTAATGGGAAACATATAGTTGCATGTCATATTCAAATTTGCTTTATATGTACTATTATAATAGCTTTAGAGCTTAGATAAGCTATATAAAATATGAGAGTATCAACTGCAATTTGCGTATATCACCTATGTACCAGACGCAACAGGTTGTCCACATATATATTCAGTTCATATATCACATTAATTTGTAAATATGTTGTCCTGTAAAATAAGACGCAAATAATAATCATTTTAATGAGAAACTCTAATAACCAACTGGTTTTGAATTCATGCCATTTTAGGATAGATGAGATATATTTTCGATGTAACTGACGTTAAATAAAAAAAGAAAAAAAAAAATAAGCACATATTAAGTCATGGAAGAAATTAGTCACACGGATACAGGGTTTTTTTAAATCACCTAATTTTCTTTAATAGATACTTGCGAATATATATTCGTTAATGAATAATGACACATATAGAGCTGATAGCTATTATCTAAAGCCGAATATAAACCATTAGTAATATCATCTTAAAAAATAATTTACGAACTCTTGAATATATTCTACTCTTTTCGATCATATTGCACTTTTCATATTCCAGTTGGTTTCCAACATATAAAAAGCAAAAGCATTATTATGCATTGTTACATTGTACACTATAAAGCCACTTTACCACCCAACTCTGTCTATAAATAAACCATAACGTTCGTCTAACATAACTAAATCAAAACACAAAATGAGTTCACTGAGCCGTGTATGGATGGCAGCCGGTGTCGCGATTGCTAATGGACACACTGATCAGGGATGCAAACTTAAATCACTAGTCAAATCTATCCGCCAAAGCAAGAAGGGGTTTACTTCGTCCAATGGGGCTGATTCTTCTTATCTCCGCCCATTTTCTAGCTTCAGTGAGTCTAGAGTCACGGGCGGGGATAAGAAAACACAAGCGGATGATTCTCTACGACAAGTCATGTACTTGAGCTGCTGGGGGCCTAGCTAAATATAGTGGACATTACAGATTATATATTTATATTGATGATGATCTTCAAACAAGGGAGTCGTAAAAAATGTATAGCTAGGTTCAGAATGGCAATTACTTTCTGAAACAAGAGGGTTTTAAAAATGTTATTTATTTTTCGCTCTTGGAACTATTTGCTGAATTGCTTCCAAATATATGAATAATCAAGCAGTTATAATTAAATGGTGAACATATTAATTACATCTTTTATAAACATGTTTTATATACCTAAACATGTTTACTATTGTTCTCGTTATTGAAAAACATGAACTATAACTCTATGAACACCAAATAAAAAAAGTAATATTGCTATTGTTTTCTTAAAGTACGATGTCTATATAAACAAAAACTTATAACACCACGTATACCTAGGAACTGATTCCTTTAACATCTAAGAGCACCCACAACAATAACTTGAGTTATTACTTAATTTAGCGTCACGTCAGCGTCACGTCAGCTTTAACACTTTAACTTTAACTCACAAAAAAACACCCACATCAATCAATAACTCAACCTTAACTCACATTAACTCAACTTTACATATATTTTCAATTTCAACCCTAAACTAAAACTAATACTTCATTTTTCTTAAAAACCATAACATTAAATCTAAAAATATATTACATTACGAAAAAAATAAATAAAATAAAATAAAAACATTACATTACGAAGAGAGAAAAAAAAAAAAAAAAA